>JAXQGS010000972.1:0-12841 GCA_037040325.1 Mucor sp. M7501 | reverse complement strand
CAAAACAATTGCAGAAACGCATTGGAGCATGTAAAAGTGTCTTGCGACCAATTTATTATAGTGTTTGTAGACGTTTCTCCAAAAAACGTGTTTTGCATTTTTTGGCAGTTGCTCTTCACAGACTAAATAGATCGCTTTGAAATTAACACCATTGAATTCCTCGTTCAATTTTACATGTACAGGACTAGAGAAATACCTGGTGTTCGAGTAGAAAATTATTGTGTAATTGCCCCTGAAAGGTTTTGGGATGTCAAATTTGTGATCCAGAGGACCAGTGGCAGCTCTGAAATTCAATCCCAGCTATGCTGCGATTTTGCCCTGACAACCACCTTCTACGAATGACAAACGACACTGTAGACGTCTAATTGACTTGGCTACGCTCAATCGCTGCCTGCTGTTATCCTGTAGGTTCTAATCGCATGCTGCTGAATTTTGAAATCTAACATTTGACTCAAATGTTATGGGTTTCTCCTCGTTATTGGGCTCGTTTCTCGGGTTCATCAGACGACAGCTTCGGCGAGATGTTCTGCTATGGCTTTCTGATGAGCCGCATCGACAGGGACTGGCCACATCTGATAAACAATCTTATAATTGTGCGATTCAAGTCTAATAAGATGTGCTACATACAATTATTTACGATCTTATTCAGGCCTTGTGGCTACCAACTAAGCGCTATACAATTTTAATACAGGTATAATGTCCTAAATACAGGCACTCATGATCGTATAGATTCAATGATTCTATCGCCTAATAATAATACGGAGCAGACACCCAAAAAGTTCTGTAAAGATCAGTAAGGTGCAAATGTCACTTGCGTCCGTTTTGCCACGCAAGTCATCACCTTCAAATGATGAAGCAACTCGATTACATGGGCATCTCGAAAAAAAAAAGTACAATCAACAGCCCTGCCGCGAATATGGCTGACAGGTACGCTGATCAGCCAGGTGAAACCAATCTGCATTGGCATCTTAATTTTAACGGCCAGTGGCAAATCCCGTCCAGAACACACCAGCTTAACTAATTTATCCATTACTGCATTTGAAATTGCTTAGCATATGTCAGTTGTGGAAAAAAAGACCCCAAGAGGGCGCTTGGAGCCGATACGGATGCGCTCCATGTATAAATTGGAAACTGTACAACAATAAACATCTGGTGTAATGTCGTCTACAAGGGAAAAAAGTGGCTCGGCGACTCTCTCTCGCTTGGTTGATGTATATGAATGTGATATTTTTTTGATTCTCCACTTTTTGCCTGGTTCATCACAACAGGACATTTTACATAAAAAGCTAAAATAAGACTGTAATTTGTTTTTCTTCTTCTTCTTTCTTTTCTTTCTTCTTTTTCACCTTACCATATACAAAAGAAAATCATGTCTCGTCAGCCCGTAACAGTGCCTTGTAAATACAAAACCGGAAGAGTTCTTGGCAACGGTACCTATGCCACAGTAAAAGGTAATGTTGTAGCTTGTATAGCTTGAATCGACATTGACTCTAATGCCTATATATCACAGAGGCCATGCGTGTAAGTTGTCTTGCTTCGGTATAAAGACGAGTGTTATTGAAGCGATTGTGTGTGTGTGTGTGTGTGTATGTATAGATCGACACAGGCAAGTACTATGCTTGTAAAATCATCAACAAAAAGTTGATGGAGGGCCGTGAGCATATGATTCGTAACGAAATCAACATCTTGAAACGCATTTCCCAAGGCAACAAGAACATTTTGAGCTTGGTCGATTACTTTGAAACTGTCAACAACTGTAAGTAGTGTTGAAAGATGGTGTGAATGCAGTACGCTGACTCTAGTCTCCTTGTGCTCCACAGTGTACCTTGTGACGGATTTAGCATCAGGCGGTGAGCTGTTTGATCGTATCTGCGAAAAGGGCAGCTACTTTGAAAAGGACGCTGCCAAGATTGTGCAAACCATCTGCAGTGCTGTTGCTTATCTCCATGATAATGGCATCGTTCATCGTGGTAAGTGGAAATATTCATCTCCTTTTGAAAATCAATAAATCACACAAGCATCTCATCATTCTCGGTTGTATAGATTTAAAGGTAATTTGTAACGCTGTACAGGAAGGCAGATACAGTTGCTCATCGTCTCATGCATAGCCCGAAAACCTCTTGTTTCGTGAACGCGATGAGGATTCTGATTTGTTGATTGCTGATTTCGGTTTGTCTCGTATCATTGATACCGACAAATTCCACACGCTAAAGACGACATGTGGTACTCCTGGTTACATGGTATGTGTTATTTCAGTAGTGTGCACACACACACACGCCAGCATAGATACTCACCTCCCCCTCATGCCAGGCACCCGAGATCTTCAAGAAGACGGGACACGGAAAGCCAGTGTAAGTGCACTTGAAATTGATAGAAACATGGAACCTTCTTTAATATTTCATTTCTCGCATTAGCGATCTTTGGGCAATTGGTGTAATCACCTACTTTTTACTGTCTGGGTACACTCCATTTGAGGGATCAAACAACGTTGAGGAGATGCAAGCCATCATGAATGCTGACTACAACTATGACGACCCTTGTTGGGAGAACATCAGTCAAGCAGGTACGTCTTTCCTGGATGTGTGGTAGAAAGGGTGATGAGGCTGATTTTTTGATACTGCACAACAGCCAAGAACTTTATCGACCGTTGTTTGACAATCAATGCTGATGAGCGCATCACTGCGCACCAGGCCCTTGAACACGAATGGCTGCTCACCATTTCAGACGAAAGCAAATCCACTGAGGAAGGTGGCGATCTGTTGCCCAACTTGCGCACCAACTTCAATGCCCGTCGTACATTCAAGAAGGCCATCAACATGGTTACCCTCTCAAATCACTTTGGACATAGCTTAAAGAACAGCTCTTCTAGTACAAGCAGCGAGAACAACATCCAGCCAGTCAACGAAGGCATCGATCAAGTGTTAGAAACTGCATAATTTTACCAATCCGCTCTCAAGAGCCAAAGATGCGGGGGGGTGGTGCTCCTCTCATGGCCTGATATCAAACATAATCTGAAGATCAAATAAAATTTCTTGTAATTCTCTTTTTCTTTTCCTTCTCTCTGTCTCTTTCTTTTTAAAGCTCTTCTCGTTACTGACATTAAGCACAGCATCATGTTGCGATCGCAAGTAACGGTTTTGTCCAGACATGCGTTTCAGCTGAGAAACCCCATCGCTGCAAAATCGCTTCCATCATCACCATCATCATCACACATTATCCGAGCATGTTCATGTCCAACTGTATTTCAACAAAAACAACATTTGACAGATTCGCCTCCTCAACGTGTAACGAAATTCAAAATGATAGAATCCAACCCGCCACTCGGCAAACTGCCAGGCCTCTACAAGGAACTGGTTAAATTCAAGTTGGCAGCATTAGTTACATTGACAACCATGGCAGGCTATGCTATTGCCCCTGGTGAAAGTACCGTCACGACGCTCATTGCAACCACACTCGGTACAGGGCTATGTATAGGCTCTGCCAACGCAATCAATCAGTGGATTGAAACTCCATATGATGCACAAATGTTGCGTACAAGAAACAGAGTGCTCGGTAGACGAGCATTATCACAGACCCATGCCTTTGGATTCGGTACTCTCTCTGGAGCTGCCGGCGTCTCCTTGCTGGCTACATGTGTCAATCCAATTACAGCTGCATTGGGTGCTGCCAATGTCTTGTTATATACCTGTGTCTATACACCTATGAAGAGATCTTCCATCGCCAATACGTGGGTCGGCGCGGTTGTGGGCGCCATTCCTCCCATGATGGGTTATACGGCTGTCACTGGCACACTATCCGATCCAGCTGCTTGGGTCTTGGGTGGCCTTTTATATGCATGGCAATTCCCACATTTTAATGCATTGGCTTGGAATCTGCGTGCTGATTATTCCAAAGCCGGATATCGCATGATGGCTGTTACCGATCCCAAACTGAATGCTCGTGTCTCATTACGATACAGCTTGGCCATGTTCCCGCTCTGCATAGCTGTGCCTTACTTGGACATGACTTCATGGTGGTTTGCCCTTGATTCTACAGTCGTCAACGGTGCCATGGCCTATGGCGCATATAAATTCTGGCGAAACAGGTAACTCTATTCAGTCGAATGCTATTTGACACACTTTCTAACATGATTCATGCAGCAACGACAAAACCGGCAAGCAGCTGTTCTTTGGGAGTGTGATCCATCTGCCCGTTCTCCTTGCGCTCCTTATGATCCACAAGCGATGGAATTTGCATGGCAACAATGCTCAAATAGACGATCAAGAGGAAGAGGAAATCGAGGAAATCGTGCAGTGGGTGACAGATGACGAGTAGTTTATTTTAATAAAGCCTTTTATTACTGTTCCTTGTTGAAATCACTCATGTTGGTGGCCTCTACGGGACAGCCGATGAACACAAGTTGCTGGATTTGTGTAGTGTCTTCGTCTTCTTGGTTGTCTTCGATGAATAGCATAATGTGGGTGATGTTTTGATATTTGACAAATCTCAAGTTGACAATGGCGTCGTCCTCAAAGTTTTCTGGAGTGAGTTCGAGTGTTTGTGTTTCCTTGACAGAGTCAACATCGTCAAAGCCCAATACAGATCTATTTGTGAAGATCTTGACAGTCTTGGGTGCATTGGCTTTACGCAAACAAAGGGTCAGTATCTGCGCACACGATGGATCCATCTCTATCTCCACTCACCGATATTGGGCACCTTGAACTTCAAAGAGTGGAGCTTGACAGCTAACATCACAGAACATACATCAGTCTCATGGCCCACTGATTCCCCGTCTTCTTATTACTTACGTTGGTTGAAAGGAACACTAATGATCAGTTGCTCGTCGACATCACTTTGTAAAAAGGTATCATCGTCCTTGAAAATGTTCTTGACGTTGTGCTCCTCTTGTTGATTTAATGCGTCCATTTGGTTGGGCGTGATGAATTCAGTCAAATCAACCTACACAAGTCGTTATCAGTAAGCAGCCCCCCTACCATCAACTGTTCATGCCTTACAAAGCCAGGAACACCAACACTCTTCTTGGCAGGGCCCGAGGATGAGGCGGCACCGTCGCCTGAATGTTGCTTGACATAATGCTCAAGTTGTTGAGGATTGGCGCCCTTCATCTCTACCACTTTGCTGCCATTCTTGTAGAATTGGAAGGTGGGCCTAGGTTACAGTTTTTTAGCATAAATAGCATTGCATTCAAGCACATCAACACCTACATGGAAGTAACCTTACAAGCAGCGGCAACTTCTTTGACTTGGTCTACATCAACTTTAGCAAAGACAACGTGAGGGTACTTGGTAGAAAGTTGAGCATAGAAGGGAGAGATCATTTTGCATGGTTGACTATGGAAACAGTGTTAATTATCATTGCCATCTGCGACTACGCGTAGCGTGCATTTACCACCAAGTTGCAAAGAAGTCGACTACAACCAACTTGTCTGTTGTAGTGAGCAGCTTTTGGAAATCAGAGGCATTGGAGATTTGTTGAATAGCAGCCATGTTGTAATAAATGCAAAGCAGAAAGAAAGGCAGTTGATTAGTTACGTGTCCTGTAATTGTGCCTAAATGATCTTGTCCATTCGCTTTATTCAAGTCACATTTCTCTCTTGTTGGTTGTCTTGCTCGAAGCATCTTGAATTCTCTTTTATCATCAATTTGTTATCTCTGTCATCATGGCCAAGTACGCTGTCATTTGCGCTAGTAATCAAAACAGATCAATGGAAGCACACCATGTGTTGAAGTAAGTGTTGCAGAGAGGCAAAGCAATCACATCCCATCCCAACATTCGAGAATAATCTTTAGTAAGAAGGGCTTCAATGTGCGTTCCTACGGCACAGGCACTATGGTGCGTTTACCCGGCCCAGCTATCGACAAACCCAACATTTACCCCTTTGGTACACCTTACGAACAAGTATATCAAGAACTAAAGAAGCAAGATCAAGCACTGTACACTCAAAATGGCTTATTAAGCATGCTTGACCGCAACCGCAAAACCAAGGAAGCACCACAAAGATGGCATGAGTCGCGAGATTTGTTTGATGTCATTATTACATGCGAAGAACGCTGCTTTGATTCAGTGGTGGAGGATTTATCAAATCGTGGACAAAACTTGAACCAGAGCACGCATGTCATTAATGTCGAAATCAAGGACAATCATGAAGATGCTTTACTGGGTGGCAGAGCGATATTGCAGTTGGCTCAAATGGTAATTAGTAGTGCGAAATGCAACCAAGAAGTGTGTATCTGATGATTTTTGGATTAGATTGAAGCTTCGAATGATATCGATGCAGATATGGACGGCATCATTGAAGAATTCACACTTCGAAACCCAGGATTCCCCATCTTGCATACAGTTGCTTATTTTTAAAGTTTGATAAAATCACCACGACATTTTGTACATATATTTTACATTGAACAATTTGCGTCTTATGAATTGGCTTCTCAAACGCATTGAGATATTACACCCTGTGGAAGGCAGAGAAAAGTATAGCAGCGGATCGACCTACCGTCAGGGCTCGGATATGCTCAAGTAGTAGTGTCAAATAGTTTCAGAGTTCAAGTGTAGTTTGTTTTATTTATTGCACAATGTACGCGAGAGATATATAAAATAGATTAATGGTATTACATTTTAGAATTAGGATAATTTGTAAGGTTGATTGAATTGGGGTTGATAGAATGCATGTCGTATGAAGAGGTAAATGTTAAAACTGTGCGCATTTAAGGACAGTTTTCCAAGAGACCTTCAATACAAGAGCCAGTGTAGGGGTAAGGAGCAACACCACTCAACTTGAAGACGGCTTGAAGAAGAGCGGAAATACCTTGACCAGCAATCATACCACCGGCAGTACTGTACATGTACTTTTCATAAGCAACAGCATCCACGCGCTTCCAGATCTTGCCAGCAACCCAACCAATGAACATGGACAAGGGCACTTCAGGGCTAGTATTGATCATGGCAATACCAACAGCAGAAACAGAGGGGAAGTAGCGGTGGTACTTCTTGGGAACCAAGAACTCACGAACGAAAGGAGCGAGGACACCAACAGCAGCGGCAACGCCAGTCAAGATGATGGATTCTCTGGTGAGCTTCTCACCACCGCCTGTCAGCAACAATGTAACGTTATACCAAGCCTTGACAGCAACCAAACCAAATTCACATTCCTCGTTGAGATCAGTACTTGTGACACATGGGTAAGCTTCAGCAAAGAGAATGAAAAGACCAACAGCGATACCGATAGCGAAGAAGGAAGCGACGAATTGAGCCCAGAATTGAGATCTAGGAGAAGCACCGACCAATTGACCAGTCTTGAGATCACCAACCATGTCGACAGCTTGAGCAGCGGCAGAGGCAGAAATGTTACCAGCCATCAAGTTGTTCTTGCGCACTTGGTTAATGTTATCACCAGGCATACCAGCAAAGATCAATTGAGACATTTTGCCAATGGAACCAGTGGGGTTGATATCAGTCTCACCAGCAGCTTGGACACCAACAAAGGACAAGACGAAACCGAGAATGACAGCAACAATGGATTGGTAGACGGGCATACCAAAGAACTCGCCCATGATAGCACAGGTAAAGATAATGGAGATAAACACACCCAGAATCCACCACCAGGCAGGGACAAGCTCCTTTTCAGCAAAGATTTCATCTTCGTCTCTAGGAGGGTTCATTTGGAGCAATTCCTTTTCGTTCAAGTCCTTTCTCAAGATGTGAGTCTTGAACAAGAGATAGCCGTTGATGCAACCGTTGTAGAGACCAAGAATACCACCCTTGACACCACGCCAGAGGGTATCGTAGCGGACAAAGAGTTCAGCAAAAGAAGTCAAGACCATGAGAGCAATGCCAGGCCACAAGAAGAAAGATTGAGTGGTAGCACCCTTGGTGGTAATACCCATAGGCTGGACAAAGTAGCCGTTTTGGACTAAACAAGGACCAATGACACCGTAGACGAGAAGAGAGGAGATGAAGAAAGTGTTGACAGTAGAACCGGGAGTCATCAAACCAGCACCAAAGAAGGGGAAATCCCACTTGAAGTTCCAGCCCCAGTCCATATCAGCGCTTTGCATAGGGATGTAGTTGGCGCTATGGCCGATCCACCAGAGAATGTGAATGGTATCCATGAAAGGAATCCAGTAAGAGATCAAACTCCAGAGGAAAGAGATGATGAACCAGATACCCATCCACAAGGCCTTCTTCATGGCTTCTGCTTCGCCTTCAACTGAATCGTGGAGAGACATGATGGTGACAGCAGCGGCACGAGGAGTAGGGAAAGTCAAGTCCTGCTTGACGACAAAGTGATTACGAAGAGGAACAGCAAAGAAGAGACCGTAGAAGGCAGAGGCAATTGTGAAGACTGTCAAATGTGATTAGTTCAAACTGGTCGGATCGAATATGATGAGTTGACTTACGAACTAAAGCAGCGGCATCTTCTTTGGGAGTTGTCATTAAACCTAATTTGTACATGGCAGGGATACCAGACACGAAACCAGCAGAGAGACCGCCTGCGGTAGTTGCTGCAGATTGGGCAGTACAATTCTCTTTGGGACCAAAGTATCCGCCACCCCACTTGGGAGGAAGCACTCTGGAAATAGGCTTAATGATGGCAAAAGAGAAAATGGCACCAAAGAGTGAGGCACCAAATGTCCAACCAATCTTCAAACCAAGATATGTATTTGATGCGGCTATATAATTGCGAAATGTTAGAGACCAATGTCAAATCGAGGCAAGTAACGGATCAAATTACCAACTAGACAACCCAAGAGGGAGCCAACAATAGTTGCACGCCATGTAAATTGATATTCTTCAACATGGATTTGACGGCTAGAGATGCTGTCCTCTACCATTACTTGTTCATGAGTTGAGTTGATGTCATATTCAAATTTTTCATCTTTGTAGTCTGGAGGAGGAGGAGAAGGTGGTGTTGCTGCTACGTCCGGCATAGTCAATGTTATTTATCAAAGATATAAGAGTAGATGAAGAAGAAAGAGATGCACGTAAATCAACGAGGTTTATATATACTTCAGGTTCTACATTTCAATTTTTAAACAGGCGAGTTATCAAATGTAACATCCAAAAGTGATAGAACTGGACCAATGACAGTATAAAGATGGCGATGATAGCCAATCAAGCATGGTAAATGGCATTTCGCACAGTTGTTGCTCATTTTCGCACGATACCAATCCCTCCTTCGACAAAATACCGAATTAGGCAATTCAGTCCAATTTTGGTATGCATTTTCTATCTATCATGATGGATCAGAAGGGTAAAAAGAACATGGAATTGTACAAATTATCTATTTATCTCCTAGTGTTGTACTGACACATTTGTGTGCAGTTATCTATATATTCCAGATTAGAAAAATTGTTCGCTTTTAGCAAAAGCATATAATACAGAATTCGTTCAACTTGTTGTTGACATTGATGGTATCTAAATGTCTTTAAAACTTTACACATGACTCATTAGAGTCAACATGGCTATAGTTAGAAGTCCGTAGAAGTTGATTCGATATCGGAGATGGCGCTTCCATACTGCCACCTGCAAATGTCCTAACTCGTTTTCACCAAAATCTCCTTTTATCATATCAGACATATTTATAATTTAAGCTTTAATCCAATGGTATTTCAAGTAGAAAAAGGTGCCCTTTTTTTTCAGTTTAGCGCATGAAATGTTCAGTAACTTGCTTTACTTTTCGAGATCAATAAAATAAGACTGCAAATGTTATTAAACAGAGCCATCTAATGCAAGGTTGCTTTATAGAACTGCTGTCAAATGAATATCTAGTTGTTGGTTTCTTTGACCGGCTATCCAATTGTAGTTACGATCGGCACAATCTACATGGTAACCAAGGTGACACAATAGCACCTGATAAAGTTCAAATATCTATTTAGACGGTGGCATTTCCTGAAATGAAGATTAGTTCTTTATATATCGATTTCACCAATTCCTTAAGTTATAATAATTTGTCATAAAGATGAGGAGAGAAAAAAATTATTCAAATCTAAATATTATACGATGTTGACCGTGTCAATCTGTCAGCATTCGTTCATTTGTACATTGGTGGCTCACATTTCCTTGCTAAATCATCTCTCGTTTCCTTGTTTTCGTATAGGTTTTCAATTGTAGGTTTCAAGCAACTTGAACACACTGTTACCCCAGTTTGTTGGAGTTTACTATGAGCGATATATAGTATCGCTATGTACTGCTGGCGTCGTACAAGGATTGCACTTGAGTGACATTAAAACAAAAGCAGTTTTTGTTAAAGCTATCATAGGCTCGAATATCGACGATTGCCTTTGATAAGATGGGGTATATTCTGTATACTAGAACTATTTACCAAACTTTTGCTTCCCTTGTATCCAGAACACAGTTCGATGCGATCGTTACAGAATGAATCTAAAATAATGATGCAACGATGGAAATGACTCACGAGTTCGTCTCTCTCGCTCTTTTCCTTTACTGCGCATCAGGACTTTGACCCGATGTAAAAATATAACATGATGTTTATAGTAATTTTTTATGCAATTAGTTGTAGTGTGGAGGGATTCGGTTTTGCCTGAATCCGAGATGATCTTGTTTTGCTTGCATGTCAAAGATATCCATGTTCTATAGCAGCGAGTCTCTGATAATTAGCATGAGTTTTAGCGCCATAGCGCCTCAGGTCGATATTGCCATGGAAGCGCGCACTTTACCATACAAAGTTTATTCATATTAATAATATAATTGGTTTTATTGTTGTTGATTTGTCACATGTAACAATTTAGATTGTTGACTGATTATTAAACACCTATCATTGTGCTTTTGTTTGTGGCATGAAGCTAGTGCTATAGTAGCTTTTCTCTTTAAAGTTCCTTGAGACAATGGAATCCTTCCACTTTTCTACTTGTTTAGTGCATAAAGCCTGTCAGCTTACATTCATTCAAGGTTTGGCATGTAACCTAACATGCAGGGCACATTAACTGAGCCACAAATCCGAATGCCGGATATACCAGAAGACCTTTTTGTATAGAAGAGTCCCTAAACGAGCATTGACTAATAGTAATGCTAGTAACTTTTTTTATACAGACAGCTTCCTTATCGGTTAACATCAACTTGCCTATTTACTCGTTTGTAAAGCGATCTTTGATAATGATAGGTCGATACGAGTGATGCCAACCATTTGTTTCTCAAAAACATGCGCTGCTGTAGACGGTAGACTAATGAAAAGCTCGATAATACGTACTGTATAGCTATTCATTAATAATCATGCAATTTTAATTGATAGGAAGGAAGATTCACATAATCTTACAAGACACAATTATTGTAACTTGTACTATTCAGTAAAAGGGATCAATTTGAAATTACATGTTCTTTCCCCCACTACCAGCTAATGATATGTGAAGCAAACCAATCGATGCACAGCCCCTAAGCAAAGATAGGGCTCCAGAACAATTGAAAACAGCAGCTGCCTACAGATGCTACTCAATCTTTTGCAAGCAAGTTTATACCAACTAGTTTGGGATGCTCAGTTGACCCTGCTGCTGTAGTCTCTGATAATTCAAGCACACAACGATGATGACAAACAGGCGGGCGCGGCCAAATCTCACTAAGCAACATAGTGTCATCAAAAATGTAACCTGTTGATTGCAGCTGATCAAAAGTGACGAATAGGTAAACAAGATATTAAAAGACGTAGTAGTCAAAACCACTTGGTCATATTATGTAGCAAAAAAGGTTCAAAAAAGCTGCGCAGCTGCACATTTTACTAAGGAGAACAGCTTTTTCAGGCTCGATATTGATGGTAAAGCGTTCATTTTATGTTCACCTCAAGGGCCTCGTAAGCATCCAAACGGATATCCAGTTACTGTATTATTAGTTGTCAACTGATTAAGCTGGTAAAATTTAATACCATAGTTGTAAAAAGTTTAGTGTTTTAATGGTATTACTCGAACAGCTACCAACTCAATCAGGGATATCCGTTAAAGTTATTTTGCTCACATTTGTTGGGTCTGCAAAATGAGCCTGCACTTGGACACCTACGATGCTTGTATCGAAAAGTCGGAATAACCACCTAAAGCCCAATCTCATTGGAAGTCGAATGTTATTAAAATGCCATTCATTAGAATTCATGCAACTTGAATTTATTCACAAAGCGCTTGAAATAGACATAAGCAATCTATCAAAAGGTATTAAAATAAAGACGCATCCTTCTCTCGCACATTGTGTGAATGAATCGCTCTTGATTTCAGTGTATTCAATCACACTCATGTTAGTCATCATGAGTGATACTATCCTTATTCCAAATAAAATTCAGTCAATAACAAACACATTCAATATTATGTCAACTACGCCTTGATGCCATAGCTGCATAAAATCTTACACATCTCAATAACAAACATTTAACCTTATAGGTCAAGGTTACATAGATCACGCTATGACGATAGCGCATCCAAGCCCAATCAAAGCTACTCTAATCAACCGTTTATGATGGCCAGCAGTGATCTTGCATTGATTGTTTGGTTAAACCAAACAACAACATTTGCCAGATATCATAACAGCAACACAAAATGCTCTCTCGCATCACTAATTGTAGTAGTATAAATAATTCTCTTTTCCTTCTTTCGTTACTCCATTCCAGAATCCTTAGCTTATTTTCAATAACACGAGTATATTTAGGTTTATTGTTATTGCATTTCACCATTACTTTTATTGTTTTTGTTGAATTATTTTAAATATTATTGCACTATTTACAAAGATCTACCTCACTTGCTGTCCAGTCTTTTAGCCAATCCCATCGCTAAAATGGGCTCGACACACACAAAAATCCTGGAAAAAAAATGCGAGGGTTTCCCTCTGTTTTTTCGTTAGGCGGGGGTTC
>JAXQGS010000971.1:0-12820 GCA_037040325.1 Mucor sp. M7501 | reverse complement strand
ATGCATGTGCAACTGGCATCCTTGTAGCTAGCATGTGGTTGTTGATAAATCCATAATTTTGTGAACTTGTTGATTTTGAGTAGATGCTACTAGTAAAAGGTATAGCATTACTATATAAATGCTAGCTGAATATTTATCCAAAGCTGTTAACCGTACTTTGTTTGACTAGCAAGTGTTGAAATTGGGCTTGTAAAAGACGATACAAATAGATACGTTACCATCGACTCGATTTCATTTCGATGAAGAGAACGCTACGTGGTGAGTGTAATTGAATACGCTGCAATTGTCATCAGCTTCGTATTCAGTGTTATTCTAGTAGTCATTGATGACAAACTGAATGTCAATCCTGAAGCTTTCTTTGAGGAAAGATGTAGTTTGCCTGTCCATATAAGCATTTGTTTCCTTGTGTAAAAAGAAAAGAGAAACTCACGAGTGATATATATCATAGCTCAGTATTGCCATGAACATGCTAGTTGAAATCCGATAATGTATACTTGTGAGACAACTATGGAGTCAACCCTAGTTGGCTTGTCTTGACTGTGAGGTACAACAAAGTGAGTGCAAATCTCTCACTAATCCAGCATTGTTATAAAAAATGGCAACATACCATTGTTTCTAATTTATCATATTCAATGATCTCGCCAGCGCTACAGGGCATATCGCTCTGCATTTTGTTGATGGTATCTTCTGTAATATTCAATATTCCAAGCTGCATCAATCAACTATAAGCTATTTGCCGAGTAATCATTTCATACGTAAATGATTCGATGCTTGTTGCTTTGTTAATGCATGCAATTCACAATTTTCTTTTTCCTCTTGGATGGAGATTCAATTGCTGATTGCCATTCACATTTATTTCACCCAGATTGTAATTTGAACATTTTCATTCTTCACTTTTGACACAAAATAATACAAAAGATGGATGCTATTCCAGTCTTGATCGCAGAAAGCAACTATCACCAGCTCTTGAATCAATGCGAGCTGTTGGAGATTGAGGTATACAGTCAATACGTGTAAGGCTTGGTAGAACATCTAATCACCAATTACACAGCACGCGACGAACAAAGAAATCAATATCAAGGAGGTGTATCCGATCGCTTTAGCAAGTTGCATATTGATTAATGACCTGTATGGTATCAAGACATAAGAAGCTTCAAGGATAGCTGTTGATACGCTTTTTGTATAGGCAGACTGCTCGGCACATTCGTCAACGCATCAACAGTGAAAAACCAAAAGAAACCACACCCGAAATCGAAGCTATCTGGAAAGTTGTAGTTGATATAATCAAAAAATCATACCCTCAAGTATACATGGACTTGGATGCATTCGAATGGTCTCAATGGATGCAACCTCTGATTGTCAAAATCAAGGAAAACACAAGAAACTACATGCTCCAACTTGTTTCAACAATCTACACTGCAATTCAATTAAGCCAAGCAGCAGAATACTTTGGTTTATCAGAAGCAGATGTGTTACAGGAATTAGTTGTCGCAAGAGGATGGGAATACAATGAGGCTACTCAAATCTTGCACCCCGCAAAATCAGGCAAGTGCAGACATTTGCTAATAAAAATGGGTGTGTGTGTGTGCTGACATTTACTTGCATTTAGTCCCTGTGGATCGTCATACAGCAGAGAGCAATCAATTCGCCAAGTTGGCCGATATTGTATTAAATTTGGAAAAGTTCTAAACGAATAAAGCAGTAATCAGTGGTCGACACTGTTACTTTTTCCATGCTTTTGCTGTTCTTCTAGGTCAAAGGCAAGTCTTTTCAAGTCTCCTTTCAACCAAACGGAAGGCAACGATCCCACACAAATAATAATGGCAACGACAATCATGGAGAGCTTCATGTTGTTTGGAGGATCCGCCTCGGGACCAGCACGTAAGGAATCGATGATAACGCAGAAAATAAGCATGGCAGCGGTTGAGATTGCCCATAAAAGAGACGACGAAACGGACTCTGGTACGGGATAAGAGACTATATGGAAAAAGAGTCAACAGCTGCGTAGACTAGTGAGTGATGAATCATGTTACGTACTTTCGCATGCAAGCTCCAAATGTATTGGAAACAGAGCATAGGCAAAAAAGCCATTCCAAATACAAGCAATCAAGATCACATTAAAGGCATTTGGGATCACTATAGAGTCTATTGTTTGAGTTGTGCTGTCCTTTGTATGTGTGTGTGTGTGTGTGTGCTATTTAGTTAGACTTACTTTCAAAGATAAACATAATGTAGGTGAAGGCCATCAAGGGAGTCAGCAATTTAATGAGCATGACATGCTGTCCCGTCTTACCCGCCCAATAACCCGAGCAGATGCCACCAGCGAAACCAGAGATGACTACTGCAGCTGCACAATACCCAGACTGCTGATCTGTATAGCCAAATGGAGATATGGCTTCGATAATTAAAGTAGACACGGAAAAGACCATGCCAGCATTAACAGCACATAATATGGTGATCCACCAAAATCCCGTGTTCTTTATCAAGCATTTGAGCCCTTCTTTGATGCCCATACGTTCTTGATCAGACGATGGAGATGATGGAATTATAGGCTCACTCGGTAAGAAAACGGATGGAATTGCGGATGCTGTCGAGATGATGGCAATGACGATGAGCATCCACGGTACATTTGTTACTGTAGGAGCGAGTAATGGGACGATGATGGGTGCAACTGCCATACCAAAAGACAAGGCTGAAATACAACAATGCGTTAGAATCAAGTTGTTAACGTATTGTCTATTCGACTGTACTTGATAAGGTATTGGCTACTCCTCTGTGCTCAGGTGCAAACCAAACAGAAGCCAGCTATTGTCATGCTGTTTAGCCATATAAGAAAATACCTTGATTATGCTTATTACCTTTGCAGCAATACTACATTTACAACAGGTACAGGTAAGGGTAAGCAATTGGCATACATACACGATTTAAAGACTTACTTGTAAACGAATGGGCCACCAATACTAGCAACAAACTGGCCAGCCATCATGGCTGCATATCGATTATTTTCAGGGACTACAATCGCAATGCAGCGTATCCAACAGCCCACCAAATTACAGCCACCCGCAAAGATGATGTTTGCTTTGATCCCAAAACGCTGATAGGACCAACCAGTGAGTAAGGAAAACAGGGTATTCACAATAGCCGATACATTGGACAGCCAATTCAGGGCAGTAAAATCCACTTTGAGCCATTCAGATATTGCTATGGGCGAACTGGAGCCACTCATCCACATCAATGAGCAGGCGCTGTTGACTAGTATGATGCTGATTACTTGAAGCCAAGCTACCCACGTTGTCCCGTACGTGATGGTGGAGTGGCCTTTTTCGATGCTCTGATCTTGCTCCAAGAGTGATGGCGAGGCAGAGGAAGCTCCATCACTGGTTACAATCGGTAAGCTGCTTGATAAATGTGCCTTTTCATTAATGATTACAGATGACATGCTGGCAAATGTAAAATGTAAAAGAGAGAAATATGGATGAAATGCAGTTCTATAAAAGTTTCTACTTCTTTTAGATCCTGATATGCAGATGTTATGTACACGAAGCGTCCTCAAGATCAAAATATGAGGTAACCCGTGCTATTACAGTATCAGGTATGTGATGCTTGATTGTGAAGCCAAATACCTCAAGAAAACCAAGAGGAGTATTATATTATCTACAAAAGGGAGAGAGAGAGAGAAGCAAAAGAAGCCCCTACAAAAAGGCATTGATTGACATGGTGTCCTCATTCTTTTCGCCATGGATGCGTTATGAAGAGACACCTTCTCCCCTATATGATAAGAGAATAAACTATATCCCTTAAAGATGCATGCAGAACGAGCATGGATCATCCAATGCTCTATGTAGGCAGTGTATACGGTTTCTTTAGATTGCATCCAGAGGGCTTAAATATATATAGTGTATAGAAGCAAACATCTTATTTGTAGCAATTCATGCAAGTTAATACGCTGTCATCGTTTCAGGCTTGATTAGATAAAGAAAGAGACACAAGAGGCGATTGCCATTTAAGGTCGCATGTACAAAGCATTGGTGGCACAATAATCTTCATTGTCTCGATCCATGTTACACTGCAAATGAACGCATTGTTGTTTGTGTTCAATTGAAGGAGAAGGTTAAAAATATACCACACCAGGCGTTTATAATGCTTTGATAAGGACTAGCATCATGCTGTTTATTAAATTTGCCTCAATATTACGCATGTTTGTAGATCAGAACTAACCCTGTTTTCATAATTTATGGCTAATTGCCTTAATCTGAAATGAAGACTATCGATATAAACTTGTGTGTATGGGGAAATATTAGCTTTCAAAGTCGCTAATTGGGAGTGGTAGCTCCATCTCCTTACGCTAATGTACAACACCCAGGTATACAATAGTAGCACTCTTCTCCTCCCTTGAGATGCGACATTTTTCATTTCGGATCTGTATGCCGGTAAGGAATAAAGTCTTGAAAAGTAAGCCAAGCATTCTACACACTAATGGATTACGCAATGTTCAGGTTGGAATTCAATACGCATATTATACTTATTAACTACTGTGGCCAAGATCTCGGTCTTGTTTGCTGGAGCCAAAAACAAGCCTCTAACCAAAATACATGTCGCATGCATTACACAAGGACAACACACAATGAATTTTCGTTTATCAAGTAATTTGAGTTGTGACAATAAAATGCTGCTATTTTATTAAGGAAATGTTGTGTGTATAAATTATCGTTATTATTGTTGACTATAATAATAATAAGTCGGTATAGTAAGTTTTTTTTTTCTTTCTCATAGAAAAGAGAACAAGTATAGTAATACCAAAAAGATTACAAGAAGGAGGTTTATGTTCGGGACAAAAATGTACGTCTAACAGGTGGAGTTGTGGCTGTATTGCTGCCTGTTCTAGAATTCAATAATGGGCGTCTAACAGATGGCACAACGGAAGGTCTTTCTGGCAAGGTATTAAGGTTGGTGGTACTTTTTTTGGTGGTGGTGGTGGTGGTGTTATTAGTTGTGCTGCTGGGGCGAGCAGAGCGGCGGATAGTAGTGGGTGTGGCAGATGATTTTGTGTTTGTTGTTGTGGTGGTGGATGATGCTGTGGATGATGCTTTTGTTGTGGATGATGCTGTAGATGGTGATGATGCTTTTAATGTAGGACGACGCACAGCAGATGAGGTAGGTCTACTACCACTGCTTGCTGTTGTCGACGAGTTGGATCTGGTGGATGCTGTCTGCTTTTTGATGATGGCAATCTCCTCCATGGCCTGGTCTAATTTAGCCTGCATCAGCTTCTTTGACTCTGCATCTTGCTTTGCCTGCTCCAGTCTTGAAGTTTCCGATTCATGCATTTGATCTAAAACGCGCGTCATCATCTCCTCCATCTTGTTTCGAGCATTGACCTCTTTGCGCAGACGAGACTCCAGCGGTTGCAACTGAGCCAGGGCAGTGTTCATCTTGTCTTCGTACATTTGGCGCATGTGCACCTCTTGCTCCACACGGTCGTAGAGGATCTTTTGCTGCTGGTCAATGAGCACCGTCATGTCTTCCATGGCCTTTTCAAACGCCATGCGCATGGCTGTCTCCTGTCGCACCCGCTGCTCCAACTGATGCAGTCGTTCGTCCACGGTGTTCATTTGACGGCGGTGCAGGCGGCTACAGAGGCTGGCCAAGTTCAAAAAGACCCGCTGCTCAGGGCGCATGCTGGAGAAGGTTTGTTTGTTTTCGCAGCGACTACGGTAACCACGCCAAAGGGATTGGATCTTGACTGCAGCCTGGTCCTGGACGGTCCATGGACGGTCCTGCTCTTGTTCTTGGTCTTCATCATCAGACAGGGGATAAAAGACGCAGTGGGACTCTAGCTCTTCTGCTCCGTCGAATGCGTCGTCTTCGTCGTCGTTGTAGCCCTCGTCGCTGGCAAAGTAGGTGAGGGATGTAGGGCATCGTTGAACAAATGTCATTGGTGATTGCTTATGCTTGTTGAGTTTAATTAAAACGATGCGAGATGATGCACTGCTCTTGGTGGTCGCTGTGGTGTTATCAGAGTCAGAGTCCATCATGGGCACATTGTCGCAGTACTCTTGCTCAGAGGTAAACGAGTATCCTGGAATACATGTAAGTTTATATACACAAAAAGTCCACACTTGGCTCATGTTACCTTTACGCATGTAAGATGTTGTCCTTGCAGGTGTAACATGGTAGTACATGTGATGCTTGCGAACATCGGATAAGAAGGAAGAGGGACCGACAGGCTGCTCTGATTGGGCTGAGCTGTTGTTCACAGAGGATTCGCGTGGTCTAATGTTTGCTCTCACATCAGCTTGGGCAGGTAACTGAAGAGGTGATAGCCTGCCATCATCCACCAAGATTGTGTTTTCGTTCCAGTCCATGTGATCGTCCCCATCATCGTGTTGCTGGGCCGACTCAATTGCCGTGTAGCTGCTGTCTGTGGTGAAGAACGAAGACTCATCGAAAAACGAATACTCGTCCTCCTCGCTGTCCAGGTAGGCCAATGCCTTGAGGCAGGTCTTTGTTGGGAACTCGTACAAGTACTGTTCAGGCGCCAGGTGCTGCGACACTGTGACTCCAGACATGTCGTCCTGCTCGTCGTCTGCTGCTGCTGCTGGATGGTACTGGAGACATCGGAGAGTAGAATAAACGTCAGATCAAGGCAAAGAGGCATGGATCCACTGGGTGCTTCTTACCTGCTCAATGCTGTCTTGGTACATGTACATGTCTCTGAGGATGTCTTTTTCTTTTTCTTGTTGGTAGTAGTCTGCGAGCATTGTTATTGTATGTGGAAAGGAAAGACAAGGGATTTTTATTTTCTTCAAGAAGATAAAAATAAGAAATAACAATAAAAGAAGAAGAAAAGAAGAGGAAAAAGGAGTGTATGTAATAAAAGGAATGGGAAGGGGAGAGAAAAAGAAAAAAAACTGATGGAAAAGAATGATGAAAATAAATACCTGCTGTATTTATATAAATGGATTTTAATATTTTGCTGTCAATTAGAATAAGGGGATCAAGATTGAGCAAAGTAGGGAGAAATCCACCATTCGATTGGTGGAGGCTGTTGGGTGGGTTACACCTGCTGATCCCTTATAAATTGTAATTTCAGTGGGTATATCTTGCTGAAGCGAAGGCAATGCATCCATGGAGGGTGCAAGTCTTATAGCACTGGATGTCTGTATCAGAGTATTTAGATATATACAGGCTTAGTGATTGGAACAATCCGCACTTGACAAGAGCGCCGATTCACATGTCTGGATAGGAACAACAAGCAAACAGCCTTGATCTGTGACAAAATGATCAATCGATCATGGTTCTACCGTACGAATCCAAAACAAGAGAAAGAAGCATCCGTCTTGTGCTACAGCACGGCACTTTTTATACATGTCTGCCTTGTCACCCCCCATTCACGAGTATCGTATGGTGATGAATAGTGTCGATCTCCATATTATTACATGACATGCTGATTCGCATCTCCCTCAATGCTGTACCTCCCCCCCCCCTCTTTTCTCGCCTTGCTCCGGGAATCCCCAGTGTGAATGCTCGGATGCTTCCTTCCACTTGTCAATGTTTTTGTTTCCCTGATTTTATTTATATCTCTCCCAATGTGCCTCTCCTTGTCTTTGTCCTCCCTCTCACTTGATGGGTTTTTCTACATCTAAAGCAGCAGCTGCACCTCGAGTTGACTCCCCACTCGAGATCTCCTTGTCTGATTCATTTATCAGAATTCATCGACATCATGCCAGCCTCTCCTTGCCGATGATGATGGCCCTTTCTATTTTTACACCGAGTACAATGACAATCATCTATATATACAAACTGACACGAAAAACGAGTGCAGTGTTTCTATCGTCATGATGTGTCATCCCAGCAGGCCATGGCGAAACAACACACTTGGGGTTTTACAGAAAATCAGTTTCTGCCCTCAACAAAGCCAACATGGGGCGACAGGATGATGATGCTTCTGATTGCAGCAGTTGTACCTACCTAACTGAATGCATGAATTCACCCATTGCGCCAGCCTGCATAATGAGACCCACAAGAAGAAAAGGGCTGCTGAAACAAGAGATGTCAACTTTATTGCGGTTTCAAGACGTGTTTATTATTATTATATATACTACACATATATACAAAAAAAAAAAGTAGCAAGGTGGTGGGTATATATATACACATTATCTCATATCACACCTAATTCATGCGCCTTCGGAAACACTAGCCATGCCAGCCATCAAACGCTGCTCAGCTGTCACATCAGCATTCCAGCGTCCAATGTATTCAAGCTGTCCCTTTCTCTGATCACACCATTCCTTCACGGCGAGACACTCGGCATCAAACATCTCTCTAGTGATACCCTCAAACAGATTATCAAACGTATGAAAATTGGTTTCATATTCCAAGCGATTCAGTTTTGGAAACAGTTTCAACAGACTTTCAAATCCAGGCTTGGATAAGGGCGTGGTCATGTACTTTGTGATGGTCAGTTGGCGTATGGAGGAGCCGGGTATCGTGCGTGGAGCTGTTGTGCTGCGTCTCTTGCTGCTGCTGCTGCTGCTGCTGCTGCTGCTGCTGCTGGCAAAGATGGACTTGGGTATATCATAGGGTGTGAATCGCTTGACGGCTGGTGCTGTTGCTGTGCCTTGGGATGTCTGTTCTTGCTGTTGTCGTTCGTTCTCTTGCATGGCCATGGCTTGTAATGCACCAAATGCAGCCAATTCCCGGTTGGAAATACAGGCTAGATCGTACAGCTCCAAACGCGCGAGTTTTTGACACTTTTCCAGCAGTTGCCAAAGCGCATGACCAGAGATGCGGCCTGTTGGAGATGACCCTGTTAGCTGGCGACCATCACTGATGATCTCTGCATGACTCAAAACGTCACGAGACTTTAGTGAGCATAGCGTCAGGGATTCAAGTGAGACCCAATGGCGAGAGATGGTGAGGAGAACCGCATCGTCCATGCCAGAGTGCGAGCCGTGAAAGTGTCGCATACGAGGGCAGGCTGTGACAATGGCTTGCAAGAGTCCAGAAGAGTGAATGCCCTTGTCGTGGTTGTCCCGATAGGTGAACGACTCGAGCGCATGAGCATGGCAGGCGATGGAGCAGAACAGCTCAGTCATTTCGAAATCCAGGGAGCAGTTTTGCACAGTGAGGCTAGTCAGCGTGGCGGCGTTGTTGCAGAGCAATTGGTTAAACATGTCTGAGAACTCGTCGTGCAGTGCAAAGTTGTGCTTGAGGTATTCGTCTCTTCGGCGATGTGGTTGAAGGGCAGTGAGATGGGAAAAGAGCATGGGGCCAGTGTTGTGCGCTCTGTTTGAAAAGTGCACCGGCACAATGGTATCTTGGATAAACCTCGAGTAGCAGCCTTGGATGGTGATTGATTTGACCCGAGAGGCAACACCCACCAGTGTGTGCAGAGCAAGCACAAGCGTCCTGTACTCTAGATTGTCCAATTGCACATGTCTGTAGAGATAAGGGTCATGGCACACACTGTACCATTGCTTGCAAACACTATATACAATGTGTCAGTGGGCAATGTACATGGAACACACACATCTGTTGATGCAATTTTACCTTGCTACAAGCCAACGTTCAGGCAGCGGAATATAAGAGAATATCTCCAAAAGAATAGTGTCGGGAAGGTTCATGTATATTTGTGAAAAAAAGAGTTATGTTAAGAAAAGAGTTATGTTGAGAAAAGAGGGAAAATGGGCCAAAATGGCAATACATATTTATACATTCTGATTTTCAGTTTGAATCAAACATTTTTTTTTTTGTGTTAGAAGTAGAGAAAGAGAGAAATGCTTCAAGAACATCTGACTTTATACATCAAACATCAATGTCTTACCACAACAGACACACCAAAAGGCCCATCCAGAGTCTAAATTGATCAAGTTTCAGGCACGACAGCCCAAGGTTTCCATATTGGACAGAAACCCTAAAATGGCACTCTACTATATTCAATGTGGGTCAAGGGTGAGCGAATCAAAGGAGGCATTTGCCATTCCTCCAGGATTTTCCTTTTGATGTCATGATGTTCAGGATACATTTTAGCATCAATCTAAAATGTTCAAGCAATTAGATCTTTTTGGTACAGATGGTTCAATTGTTCTACCATCATCAAGACTCAAGATCCTAGATTTATATGTATACAACATGTGTGTAGGTGGGTATGTTTAGGCGCACAATACACACACTCTCAACATGTCAATCCACAAGGATGCTTTCATAATACACATGACTTACAGTGATAGGCATGTTGATTCATGTGAAAATTAGGAACATCTAAATGATGTAAATACGTAAATCATATCGAACATCCATTTTTCCAGCCAGACAGGCAAACGAATATTCTGTATAGAGTCATTCCTTGGAATTGAAACAATGCCTTTTGTGTCATTGGGTAAAATGTGTATACGATACAAACGGTCATTATCCATCTGGTTATTTACAAGCTGAATCACATGTACTTGTTCGCAGTAAGAAAATTCTAGATATGAACCATCTAAAATCATTGATGTTGTCTTTACGCATTGTTTGAAGGAGATTTTTTGCCATTTGCCAATACCAAGGCGCATTCTTAACGGAGAAAGGTACCAGAAGATTCGATAAATTTCATGCAACATTTTTACTACAAGACCAGTCAATGGGGGATACTTGACTCTTAATCGCGTATCAGGTATACACAATGCTTTATGTAACTCTTGAACACAAAGAAGCTGCTGTGTAGCGGAGTAAATCACAAAACAGTATTAGCACTTTGACATTTAGCATGAAATCAAAGAGAATGTGTTTATGCCATTTTCAAGGAGCATCACTGCAAAACACAGTTTTTCTCAATCGTTTCGATTCTCGATCTATCCAAAATGCCCCCCCCCCTCAACCAGATCCAAATTATGCAAAAGATCGATTTCCCTTGAACAGCCCATCCCAATCCAATTTGCAATCCACAAATGTCCATTCACATCATTTCCACTATTCGGCAGGCCACGGCATCCAAAAAGTTCACTGCGGATAAATTGTTTTTGTGTATAGATGTAAAAGTTTATTCGTATAGGGGGGAAAAAACTATATAATCGCTGTTGATGAGTAGTATCGACGCAAATCCATAATTTTCTCGAGAATAAACTTGATTATATCAGATTGAAAAGAGACATTGTTGATCCAATTTAAGGACCAGCAGTAGGAGCAGGGTTCATTCTACGCTTACCACCAACTTGAGTGGTAACATTGACGAAACGACGGTTGTAAACTTGTCTCTTCTTAGCACGACCAGTCTTGGGCTTCTTCTTTTCTTGCTTAGCGACCTTAGGACATTGAGACTTAACCTTACCGGCACGAGCCAAAGAACCGTGAACTTTACCCTATTTCAATGCGTGTGGTTAGCCTTGTTGATTCGGTGGGTATTGATGGATGGATCGATGCATCGATGCATTGGTTGTGTGAAATTTACCATATTGGATGAATATAATCTACAAAGAGGAAGATCCTAGATGTGTACACTGTAACTTGCTAGATATAACTCAAAAAAATTCAACCGAATCTTGCATCCGAACATCTGCACATCCGAGCCGGATCTTCATAAGCGGAGATGTCTCTAAAGGCCATCAATGCTCGTATGAATCGCTATAGTAGAGCGATAAATCATGGAGCGAGTGGCTAAAACTTCCAGAGAGCTATGGCAGGTAGAGGCAATCATGGAGTATGGCTTCATTTCAAGTCGACTTGTACTTTTTGCATCAAATCCGTCGACTTTTCGAGTCTAAATAAGCACCAAAAGTTTTTGGCAATGTTGGCAGGTGTGCTCCGCTGCCTGCTAACCACTACTTTAGTGCCTTTGGAACCTCATAGTCCGGCCTATATTGTGCTAAATGCAAAGGATAGCAGCATCCAGTGACTTATCTGAGCGTTGAAGGGCCGCTCTACCGAGCAGCAAGCTATACACATCAAGCTTGCCTCAACATTGAATCCTCTTTCTTAATAGATAATATGGGTACGTAGAAGCATCCATCCATTTGCAAAAGATGGAAGATCCATCCGACCACTGTACTAATCAATTGAATCGATATTTTTATCCTTCATCGTAAACAGCTGTCGGCAAGAACAAGTAAGTTTCCATATCTTGATCAGTATAATAGACACATTGGACTTATCAATGCATTCTGTCACTGTAGGCGTCTTTCAAAAGGAAAGAAGGGTTTAAAGAAGAAGGTGTAAGTTATTTGCTATTCAGCTGTACACTTCTTGTCGAGATTATCAAAGAAACGACGAGACATTTCAAAAGCAACATGTGGATTATACGTCGAATCATCAATGCATGACGATCTATTCAAGCAAACAGCAGCAGCCAGCAATGTCGAAACCACATACATTTATACATATCAGCAACATATACACCCTCCTTGAGCACCCCCTTTACAACCGTTTCTTTGATAATTAGGCGAGGAGATGTGCTGATCTACTACAATTAGCGTCTGATGACTAAATGAAATCATCTCGATAGTGTTGATCCCTTCACCCGTAAGGACTGGTACGATATCAAGGCTCCCTCCATGTTTGACGTTCGTCAAGTCGGTAAGACTCTTGTCAACCGTACTCAAGGTCTCCGTAACGCCAACGACTCTCTTCACGGCCGTGTTGTTGAGATGTCCCTCGGTGATCTCTCCAAGGACGAATCTCGTTCTTTCCGTAAGATCCAATTGAAGGTTGACGAAATCCAAGGCAAGAACTGTCTCACCAACTTCTACCGTATGGATATGACCACTGACAAGCTCCGTTCCATGGTCAAGAAGTGGCAATCTTTGATTGAGGCTTTCGTTGATGTCAAGACTACCGATGGTTA
>JAXQGS010000970.1:0-12869 GCA_037040325.1 Mucor sp. M7501 | reverse complement strand
ACTGGTCCTCCAGATCGTTCGTCTGGACATCCGAAAACCTTTCAGGGGCAATTACACAATATTTTTCTACTAGAACAACAGGTACATCTTTAAACCTTTGCATGTAAAATTGAACGAGGAATCCAATGGTGTTAGTCTCAAAGTGATTCCTTTAGTCTGTGAAGAGTAACTGTCGAAAAATGTAAAACACGTTTTCGGAGAAAAGGTCTACAAACACCATAATAAAATGATCTAGAGACACTTCTACATGCCCCTATGCTTCTCTGCGGTTCGTTTGAGCATAGTAACACCTTAATAGAAAACTTCATTTTTGAAGTGAAAATCTCCATCATTCGAAATCATCAATTTTTCCCTTGCTACCATAGGGCCGAAATGGCCAGAAATCGATGATCAACTCAATCCCCAAAAAATCGCTGAAAAGTGATCCATAGCCTAATGTCAGGTCGTAGAACACGATGGCGCCTGATTTGAGGCCGAGATCGTGCTTTGTTGGCGAGATCTAAGCGATTTAAACTCTTGATTTTACAGTGGTAAATACATTTGAGGGCTGCTCACTGAATATTGCGCTTATTAACATCCGGTTTGATAGTCTGTAGTTTATCCTCGAGCGAAACAGTGCATTATGCGAACAAGGGGAATACACAAGAAGCTTGGATCGAGTTTGACATTGCCTCGATTTCATGTGTGTTGTGAAAATAGTCAAGCTATGGCCTTACGAGTGATTGAATTCGATGAATATTTTGGAGAGAGTGCTGTCTCTCTAATAAGATGCACTCGGTTGAGCTTACAAGAGTTGGTATTTGAGAAAAAAACTTTCAAGGTTTGCCTTCTTCAAGCAGTAATGGATGTTGAAAAGCGTTTGTTTATGGAAAAATCTACTCTCTACTACAAGCACATCTCTCCATCTCTAGCTATGACTTTTGTATTATCATATGATGTATCCCGAGAATACTCTCGTGGCTTTATTCTATTTAGAGTTTCTGTCAAAAAAAAAAGATGATGCTCAAATGTCATTTAAGCTGACCAATGCATTTATTACTTTGACCATCATCTCCTGTCTGATACTTTGTATGATGTATGTATAATAGTGGATCACTCATCCCCATCCCCCGCTCAGGGGCAATACGCATTTGCCTCGATTCAACATCAATTACTCTTATTCAAGATAAACATACATGACCCAGTCTGGAACGCATTCGAAAGGACATTCATTAGAACGCTTTCCAAGAGATGATGGGTCTGATGCTCTTTCTACTATAGGTGCGGGAATAGACATTCACCTCCGCATAGACTCTTGTTGCATCAGTGTCATCATCATCACCACACAGATTAATTTACATGTAGGTAACCTTGAATAATAATATAATGTTGCATAACAGCAGCTGCTGAAAAGAAGAACACAAGGAATGCCACTTGAGATGTGGACAGCATTGATATTTAGAAATAAGCTTTTTTTTTTCTGTGTCCATGATTTACAACATCAAGCACACTTTTTTTTTGCTTTATCCTACGTATGTGATGTTGCATATTTGGATGCACATCACACACACACACAAATATACAAGTAGAATCCTTGCAAACTTGTAAGCAGAACGATGATGCATGATAAGAAACCTTAAATATATGTGGTGCAACATGAATAAAAATGTACCAGATCATAATTTGTACAGAAAAGCAAATTTTTACCCGATTTATCATTACATAAAGGAATGATTCAAAATTGGAAGGCTCCATGCCGTCATAAGGGGTATATCAAGAAGCCAAAAAAAAAATAGAGAAACCCCAGCTGGATGCGTCAGATCACCTCCTCTCTCTCTCTCGGCTCTCTCTTTTATTCTCTATCTCTCTTTTGCTGGATTTGTGTCATTTAAATATCCTGATGGAGCATTGGAGTGTGAGAGAGAGTTTTTTTTTGCAACTAAACTTTGTATGGTTAAAGTAAAACAAAACCTTAATTGTATAAGGGTCGTACAATCTCAACATTGTGAGGGTTTGTGTCCTTGATTTTCAACATGATTCTCGTTTTTTTTTTATTGCACTGACGTATTTCATGTTAGAATGACGATTGTTCGCAATGTATATAATCTCGTTGTATTTTTATAGCATGATATATACCTCGACCAGAAATGTTGAAAAACCAGAGGTCCCCAATTGCATTTGAACCTTTCGGATGCAATCCTCTCGGCTATCAAAATGCATGGACTTTATATAAGGGAGAGAGGAATAAAGGAACAACCAAGTATTCAATGGTAAATGAATTACACAGATGGGCGATCCCCTTTAACCAATTATGTGCGTAATCTCATATTAAATTCTGTCATGTTGACCTCTTTCATTCGATATATACATCTCCTTCTTTAAAAATGACTTTTAAAACCAAAGCTTTGGTATATATGTCATTATTCAACACAGACCACAATCCCTTTTGTCTCTTTCTCTCTCTCTCTCTCTCTCTCTCTCTTTGACACATACACACATTTGGGGAGAGGAATTAAGGGTCGATGCGCCATACAGACTGGGTATCAAATGTCTCTTTTCAATTCCATTGTTTGTTATTGTTCAAATCAAACATTTGATTCAACGGATTTTACAATTCCATATCGTCATAGGATAAACTATTTCGTCACAGTGGATAATCCATTTCTTCATTAGAGATATTATTGGATCAAAATCAACGAGAACAAAAGGGCAGCAGGCTCAGAACAGATTGAACCTAACTTGATTTGGATGCAAACAACCTTTTATGACGTTATGTGTATTTGACCCTTATTTTCTCTGCTTTCCATTGCAAAAAACCTGTGCCCATGCTTGACTGTGTGTGTGTGTGGTGTGTGCCTTGATAATGCTGGTTTCTGTTGTGCGCCCTATGTGGTCGATACCACTGTGTAGGTTTCTGCTGAAAAAAAAAAAAAAAAAAAATCATGTATATTTATAAATCCAATGCAAACCATGCCGTCTTTTCTTTTTTTTTCTCTCTTTTTCTTTTCTTTTTCTCTTTCTTTCTTGTATATTTAAAATCACTCATCCACAACACACACACACACACACGCACTTACGCAAATGACACAAACTGATAATAATAGTTATTTCTCATTACAGAACCCCTCCATCAACAACAAACCGCAACCAACGACATCCTCTGTAAACACATCAGCAACCAGCACTCCCAAAGTGAAAAGCGGGTTATTGAATCGAAGACAGCAACATGCCTCTGCTGCCTATCTACCGCAGACATTAGAACTGCCCTCATTACCACCTTTATCGCAATTGCTTCCAAACAAGAAAGAGCAGCAGCAGCAGCAGCCAGCAGCTCAAACTCAAGTGTCAACGGATGCCACTGCCGCTACTGTCGCTGCTGCTGTGGCCGCTGGTATGATCCCTAATTTATCTTATTCTACACAACAGCAGCCCATCCAGCCCAAATCAAACAACGTGTTATTCAATGACTTTAATACCAACAATGCTACATATCCCACTACCTCAAGCACGACCACATCTGCCAATGTTCCTGCTGGTACCACAACAACGACGCACATGGCTCAATTAATGGATCCCGTCGCTGCCGCCGCTGCTGCTGTTGCTGCAAACGATTTCGGTGCCAATTTACCCTTGGACAGCATATACAGCATGCCACCTACTGTCGCCTCAATGGATCCAGCAGTGACCACAGCGCCCTCCTCCATGTATCTGCCAAACTACGACCCCAATTTAATGCAACAGCAGACACAGCCTCCTGCTGCTCTTGTGATGCAACAACCTCCATTGCAACCACAACCACCACAGCAGCAGCAACAGCAACAGCAACAGCAGCAAAGAGCTCGTCAATTGTCCAGCTCAAGTAGCTCATCAGCAGAAAAGCAATACTCATTTGTCGCAATTCCTGGCACAAATCAGAAAAAGAGACCACGAAGAAGATATGACGAAATTGAACGATTATATCATTGCACCTGGCCTGGATGTTCAAAGGCATATGGCACATTGAACCACTTGAATGCTCATGTCAGCATGCAAAAACATGTAAGTTGATCCTGTTGAATGTATTCATCATGGCCAAGCATACTGATATCTTTGTGTATACAGGGCCCTAAAAGACATCCTGCTGAATTCAAAGAGATGAGAAAACTATGGCGTAAACAAAAGAAGGAAAGAGAAGCTCATAAAAAGAGAAACGAAGAAGCCATGAAGCAGCACATGATGAATCCACCACATCCTCTTCCTGCCACACAGCAACATCAACCACATCAACCATTTCCATTCAATAGCTTACCAGTCAATGGATTCTATTAAGCCACCAGTGTAGATAATATATAGAAATTACGTGTGTGTCTGTCTGTCCGTCTGTCTGTGTGTCCATGTATATAGTATAGCTGTTGTTTTGTGTATATATAATAATAGTTTTTGTTGAATAAAAAAAACTTTTTCTCTAAATTTAAACATAACAGAAGAATCATGCCGCTTTGTAAATTAAAAATTACATCGAACTGATGTTATTCCATCATGATGTAATAGAAACAGGGTAAATGATGTTCAGGCTTCTACTCCACACCTCTATGGTCCACATGATGTGCCCTCACTGGGTTTCAACGCCCTATTGTTCTCTCTCGCTATACCGCTCTCTCCACACACTGAATGCAGTATAGGGAAAATGGAGTGTGTGTATTATAGGCAAAAGCATTGTATTAGCATAATTAGTAGGGGGGGTTGTGTTTAAACTTGCCCGCTGCCGCCGCAGATGCCAATTATAAAGAGCCCAATTATTTTTCTTGCCTTTTTATTTTCGCTACCTTTTTTTTTCTCTTTGTCTACTTTATCACACAATGGAGGACACTACAACTGCACCAGCAACGATACCACCACCATTACCCACAGCAAACGAGGAAAAGCACTGGCTCACAGCACAAACCAAAGAACTGTTTGCAAAATTCAACATTGGCAATCTACTCTTTTGCTACTGCCTGCCATTTTTCTATGTATTCTACCCAGCATTGTTGATGCCTGCCATCTTTTTACGTACATTGTCATTCTTTGTCGGCTGGATTTACAAGCTGGTCGTTGCTCATCATCACCACACTGACCTTCCAGCAGCAACCAGAAGACACAACGCCTCTGGAGCTCAACAGCAAAAGACGGAACCACCTTCGTTGGTCGAAGATGAAATGAACAACATGTATTTCTGGCTGCAGCGATGTTCCATCTGTCTCGATCAAACCTATAGCTTGTGCTTGGAGTCTTGCCGTGATCAGTTTTGCAAAGATTGCTTTGCTAGGTAAATATTGTTTATATTCCCACACACACACACACACACACACACACACACACACGCAATGTTGTATTTACATGATGGCATACAGATACATTGAAGAAACTGTAAACCAATCGTGGGGTTTAGGTGTCAGTAGAATCAAATGCCCTGGTAAGAAGCAGAACAAGAAAAATGACAAATCATCAAATGTTTAGAAACTCAACGGCATCCTTTTAATTATAGTTTGTCAAGAAACTATCAGTCAATCTGAATGGAGCCGATATGTTTCACCAGATATTATTGCCAAGTATAACAAGTACAATCAACCCTACAGACCATTTTCTCGCTACTGCTCTACCTGCGAACATCCAGTAGCCCCATGCCAATCCCCTCGATCCCAAGGCGTTTCTCGCGAGAGGTATATACATGTCAATGTCTTGCTGTGTGTGTGTATACTAACCCCACATTTTTTATGCCAGTCGTCTGGAACAAATTGCTAGCGATTTAGACGCATTTTCGAAATCCATTCTGAACCCTAACCTCACTGTACTCGTGGATCAAATTCTCATGGCATTTCTCACCACTTGTCAAAAGGGCTCCTCCACATTTCGCATTGGCCGAGTTCAAGATCTTTACAATCAAATGATTCCTGTCCTAGTCAAGATTACAACCAAACAACCCGACTTGTATGACCAAGCATCCAACATTTCAAAGCAATTGGTGGCCATGGAAGTGATACCCGAAGCGTGGAAACAAACTCAATTTTGGCATGTGGCTAATTTCCCTGTAGAACAATGGTAATTTTTTTTTTTTTGGTGTTGATTTGGGAGAAACCATGTCTCATAGTCCTCTCACATTCTAGTGATCATTGCGGCGACAAATCGTGTCTTCAATGTGGTGAAAAGGCACATCTTGGCCAGAATTGCTTGGAGAATTTGAAATCCAAGCTGAAAAATAACCGAGATGATCAAGAATTGACATCTACCATTCAATGGAAGCTAAACCACACGTAAGCACACATGATCATTCAACAATGAAAAAAAAAAAAAAAAAAAAAAACTCACATTATGCAATAGCCGCCCTTGTCCAAACTGTTCCGTCATGATCAACAGAGATGAAGGCTGCAACAAGGTGGATTGTCTGCTATGCGGGTACAGATTCTGCTGGCGATGTGGTTCAGGCTGGTCACAACAGAAATGTGGTTTCTACCAATGTGGCGAGGAAGAGCCCGTGTTACTACAATCAGAGACTACCCCATCCATCACATCAGCGGTAGCCACGCCTACATTGGAAACAATGAAAGCTCAAAAAGAAGAGGAACCTTCCAAGGTAAGCAATTTAGAAGAGAAAAGCCAAATTTTGCATAAATTATGCATATTTATATGTTTGTTTGTTGTTGTAGGCTGAACTGGGTGTGCCTGACATGCATGCGATTGACGCACGAAGACAGGTTTCTTCTTCTTTCAACTAGAGGCCTCTTTATTTATTTATTTCACCCTGTATTTACTCTAACTCTCATCACACATACAAAGAAAAAGTCATCCAATACCACCCAATACACAAACATCCCCATCCTGTACAAATAAACACAACTCTATTACTATCTGAATATGAAGAAAAATATGACATGATTGTTTATTTGTATTTGTGATCACAATGAATATATACTAAACGGGATACAAGGAAGAAAGGGGGTTTGTTGTTTGCAGAAGGGGAGGGGGGGAGGTTGTTTTGCTTTTAATGTGAGGGATATAGAGAAACTGTACAATATATAAACTTTTTTGGGTTGCATGATGGTATACTTTGATTGATAAAGAAATGTGTGTGTGTGTGTAATGTGTTTAAACAGACGAGATCAGATCCAATGCTAAACGAATGTCATCATCCAATGGGGGCAATGTCATGTTCTTAAGGAGCTCAGACTCGTCTTCTTCATCCACAAATGTCTTTTGCTTCTTTGCGCTTGGTGCAGTGGTATCGGTTGTGGTGGTGGCAGGCAGCAATGGCACCTCAATGAAATCAAGGTCTGCAAATACATCGTCGACATCATGGAATTTGCGCTTGTTGTTCTTTGATGAAATGCTATCCTTGTCATCTTCATCGTCTTCATCGTCTTCTTCTTCAGCAGATAACTCTGGCATGTCATCCCAATCAAGGACAGCAAAGTCGTTACACGAGATGGCATTGGCATTGGATGTCAAGCCAAGAATGTTTAATAATTCAACATCATCCACTGTGGCTGTGACATCGACCACTTGAGTGGCAGTGGGCGTAGCAGGAGTAGAGGGAGGAGCAGAGGTGGTGGGAGTAGCAGAAGTGTTCATAGTGTGTGTGTAGAGTTTTTGAGTGTGTGTAATTCGAGGTAAAAAAATATATTAATAAGGGAGAGGGAAATAAAAAAAAATGAGTGGGTTTTATATACGAAATCACAAGAAAAGAAACAAGGGGGGGAGACATGAAAGAGGGGGGAGTGATTGGAGTATAAAGAGAGAGATGGGGGGAGGGAGCTAGATGGAACGGAGGCCTAATCATTAGATAAACTTGATTGTTTCGCATGTTACAATTTGATGAGAATATTCATTGTTGTATTACCTCCTCTCATTTTAAGCGGAATTGCCATCTTGAGACGCTTTAACCCCCTCCCCCCCCCTTGTTCTTGTCTCCCACATGAACTTTTTGAATGAATGAATTCAGCATGCAAGTCATCTGATATCTTCTCCTTAAAACCAAATACTTGATCCAATTATATTACAAGTTGTCAAAGCTTTTTACTCTAAAAAGAACTCCCGGATGGATGTATAAACAAAGAAATCTATTTGACGTCAGTTTAAAATAGAAACAACAGACCTTTTCGATTAAATGGGCGCAGCGTAGTTCTTTTGCTGAAAGATGGCTGGGGTACCCTAGATGTTGGTTTCTTTTTGTTTTTTAGCGGTATGCTTGTCAGCATTTGACTAAAGATTTGGTCAACTTGACAACAGAAGTTTACATCACATGAAATGGTGTATTCATCATGTCTTTGTAATAAAAATAAAATCATCTGATGAATTTATTTGGACATCATGGCGAACTGTGTGTGTGCGATGGGCTGCGCGGGTAACATTTGGATCATCGCCTAATTAAAAAAACTTTTTTTCTCCTCTCCTGCATTTGTTATCCAATCGCTTCGTAATTGCTGTTATGTAAGAAACATTCGAGGAAAAAAAAATTTGCTTGCTGTGAAATATACTCTCTCCCTTGGTTCGTTTGGTTTTTCTTTTATGATCGACAATTGACATTTTTGGAGTTGAGGATGATTCAGATTCTCTTTGAAACTTGCATGTTTTCATCAGGCCTTTCTATATGAATCATCTGGTAATATCAATCATCTTGAATCTCATCACTGATACTATGCATTTCTATCGAGTGAATGCAAGAAAAAAAGCACACAAGAGCCCACATAATGCTGCCGTCTGTTCCGCCCGGCTCCGTGTAAATGATTTGGCAACTTTTTTTCGCTGAACTATATAGAATAATAGCTTCTTCTTTCTTTTTTTCTCTCTCTCCCCCCAAAGTGTAACACATGTGATCTTGGATTTTCTGATCTAAAACATTTGAAAAAGGGTGCTACGGTACAATTAGGGAAAAAAAAAGCTTTTGCATTGTGCTATTACTATTTTGTGATTTGGGCGCGCAATCGGGCGGGGCCATCACACACACTCTCCAATCTAAATGTTGGCCATGTTTGCTCCAAAATTGCGAGCCACTTGTGAATTTCCCTTGGTAAATCAACGTCCATGATATGATTCGACAAAACAAACCCGATGTGCATCATCTAGATAACTTTTCCTTGTGTTCAAGTATGATGGTTCCACCAAATCAACATATACCGTCGTTCAAGCTAATACTAAAGTTGTCCAAAGGCGTATTTGTTTGTTGTTGTCTTGTTTTAAGCAATCTTTAATTGCTGTCAAGTGCTCCCAAACATAGCACACTGATCCTGCGGTTCCCGCTCATCAAAAACTATGGCCATCTCTTGCATATATGAACTATATAACATCATCTCGAACCCCTTCTTCTGAATATTATAAAAGACATCTCGTAAGCGATTATATGATAAATCTCATATACTAGTACAAGATGATCGTGGGAATCGACTAGTTGTCTTATCAATGTACTCATTGTAATACAACGGTTCGTGATTTTTTTTTCCCTTCTCCTCTCTCTCAAGCAAAGTGAATCCATGATTTTCTATTGTAAACATTTTATCAGGAAATTTAATCTTCTATTGACATCATCTGATTCGCATAATACTGGTGATTTTCATGCAAATTTGGAGATATGGTCTAAACTAGGTGCGTGGATAATCGCTCATGCTACATTATTATAGAAGACCAAGGATTTGCATTGGATTTTTACTATTTTGTTGAGCTAATCAGACGCATACAATGCCGCGAATGTATAGCATTGCCTTTGGGTAGACTGCCATTTAGCCGTATTGGACTATAGCAATGAGCAACATTGATCCTTGTAATCACCATGCCCTTTTGTGAGGCTCTTTAAAGCATCAAACACAAGTTTTGGGATAATGAAGCTATAATGTATTTTCTTTTAGCTATACCTTGCCACTGTATTCGTCTTACGACTGTTTGAAAAATAAATCACTGCTCAAAATGGGTAAAGGATAACGCCATTTGGTTGGACATTTGACTACTGCTGCCAGCAATAGGGATCTACGCCTGTCAATGAGGGGGGGGGGCGAATAAGCTTGTTTTTTTACTCCATACATTTAATATGGACGTAAAAGCCGAAATACAATTCCATAATGGCACGCATGCATGTGCTTAAATGATTGTCCCCTAAGAAATGTTGGTAGCAAGCAAGGCCTCTGCCAACTATAAAGGATCAATGTATAGTAAGGAGATGATAGAATGGATGATCATTTACGGAAAAGGATAAATTATGCAGTAATAAGTGTTTCGTGTGCTTTGTGAAAGGGCTGGTGCAAAATGACGAATGCTTATAAATTCATGCAATAGCTTTCTTTTCCTGCCAACAAATGAGCATATTTTTATATTTGGCATTCATTGTTGGGTTTAATGGCGCATCATTATACTTTTTGTCTAGACAACGCTGATATAATAAAACCTTCGACACACGTTCGATTATACATACCAAAGTTTGAAACGTTGCAGGATATGAAACCAAAGCAAAATTTTGATTTGGACGTATGAATGGTCAAGATTCAGAGAGGGATTCAATGTAAAATGTGCCATTCAAGCCGTATAAAGTATATATACTTGTTTGATAAGAGTATGTATGCAATCAACAATGAAAGACGGCTTCGTCATCAGGAGTGCATTCACAGGGCACCCGATGCCAGATATATATACTCTCAAGTTTATGACAATGAAATTAAGCTTTTTCATCCACATGCTTTTCACTGTTAGATTGAAATGAGGGTTTTGATCGGTTAAATCATGGCGGTATTGAGATACAAGGAAAATGTTCGAGTTACACTGTGATTCCGCACCTTCCAATTATGTTATTGAAAGCGACGATTCAAGGCAATTTAATACCACATTGCCATAGGTCAAAAACAAAAGGACAGACCCCAATAATGAGATAAAGAACCTCCACGTGAACTTGTTTGCGAGATTTTTTAATTTTAAATAGTAGCAGCAAGATGCTATTATTACTGTTGAGGATCGGGAGTATGTGCACGGGTAAAGGGGGTGGATACATTATTCGTTGATGATGCACGAGAATTTTGTGTCATGGTGTTTAATCCAGTTGAAGATGTGTTTTTTGGCTTGATGGTCAAGGAGTGCGAGGTGTTGTAATCAGGTGTCGTCAGGTAAACAAGACTGTGGCGGCTATCGTTAAGCTGTTGGTTACTGAAAGGCGTAGGGGCTCTCAAGGAGTCGGAATCATGATAAGAGGAGCCGTCATCCTCGTTGAGCATAGCATACTTGGAAAACTCTTCATTATCACCAAAGAATCGCACAATCTTGGCATGCTCTTGCTTTGACTGATATCGATGAAGGAACCATAACAAACTCAACACCAAGACTACAAAGAGAACGATCGCTGTAGCCAACACACCCCATAGCCAGTTGGCAATCTTGTGAAACACATCGGGTCCAACTATACAGACACCATTGTTGGAGCAGGTACCTGACAAGCATTCTCTGTCTTGATCGCATGCTTCATTGATATCTTTGGATTGAATACACAAGAAATCAGAGCACCAGGTTCCGTCGGTACAGTTGTCTCGAATGATGGTTTGCTGTATCGCATCGCCGGCAGCATCATAGCTGATATAAGTAGAACTGTGTGTGTACAAAGTGTGCATTAGATCATGTCAAAGTATAGATGTTTGCTGCCATGCTGAGAGACTTACAGATCAATACCACAGTTTCCTCCAAGAGGTGCCCCTTTAATGAAGCATGTGGAATTTAGACAAATGGAAGTTGTTCCTGAGCACTCATCATCACGTTGCTGTTTACAAACAAGAAGTTAAAACCGGGTTTCTCCTAAAACTATACCACCACCACTACAACACAGCAACTTACAACTTCACAGCGAGATCCTACCGACACTTGTGGTTCACATTTCGATCTGTTATCCGGGCAAAATGTCGCTCCAGTACATCTTGTCGGGAATTCCCTCACGTTGGTGTCCCATCTTTATGTTGAGGTCCATGTCAATTGAATGTGATAACGATATACAAAGAAATGTAGTAGCTTACCCGGCAATGTAATCTGTATTGGAGCACGCTTTGTAATTACATGTATTGCTTGCTGGATCACAAAAGAGATAGACATCATCACATGAATCATCGTATTGCCAGCTTTCTCTGCAAGTTTTTTTTTCCAATTGACGTTAATGTCTGTGTGCGTCTCTATTTATACACACATGTTGTCATTAGCCGTACCTATATAGTGGCGTGGGATCACATAATTGTCCATAATTTAATGCTGAAATGGATGTCGCCGAGAAGACGACAATGCTGGATATAATGCTTAACGTACGCATGTTGGCTGTGTTGTAATGATTTGCGAGAGAAAAAAGAAAGAGAGAGAAAAGAAGAAGAAAAAGATGCGACAACAATCTAGGGATCTCTTGCCATATCTAAAACCACCGGTTTAAAAATAAAACAATACGGCGGACATATTTAGTGAGCAAGTGGAACCGTGGATGCTATTGCACCTCTCTCTCAAGTAACACAGTTCTATATTTATACGCTTCAAATCAGATATATAAAATCAGAGGAGAAGAGGGGAGGTTTTTGAGAAGCAGCAGGGTAGGGGATGCGCCTTACAAAAGGTTGTGTGATGAGCTATTGAAATTAAACACTTTAATTTCAACATTGGATACACTTGAATCTACTTTTTTTGATGGCTGTTACAGGTTTTGAACGCTCTCATAACAATCATGCTTGCCATACCAACCCATTCTTGGCAATTGTAACACTATACGGATCCAGAAGGATACATGATAAATGTATCTTGTTATGAAGCTTTTTTTTCATAGAGATAAAGCTACTCTTTCATGAAGCTTGACATATTGTATGTATCGATGTAGATACGCCTTATGATACTGAAGTGGAGCAGGAGCTGGGAGCTATCACATCCTGGATCAATTC
>JAXQGS010000969.1:0-12850 GCA_037040325.1 Mucor sp. M7501 | reverse complement strand
CAAAATCATCAATTTTTCCCTTGCTAGTACAAGGCAAAATTTTCCAAAAATCGTTGATCAACTCGATCCCCAAAAAAAGGCTGAAAAATGATCCATAACGTAATGTCAGGTCGTAGAACACGTTGGTACCTGTTTTGAGACCGAGATGGCGCTTCGTTGGCGAGATACAGGCGATTTAAACTCTTGATTTTACAGTGGTAAATACATTTGAGGGCTGCTCACTGAACAATGTGCTTATTAACATCAGATTTGATGGTCTGTAGTTTATCATCTAGCGAAACAGTGCATTGTGCGAAAAATAGGGACACGAGAGAAGCTTGGGTCGAGTTTGGCATTGCCTCAATTTCAGATGTACTGTGCAAATGGACAAGCTATGCTTGCTCCTTTGAGACACATACCAGCAGAGGCGAGAGATTTCCTGATCAGGAACGATGCGATTGTAAAGAAGGTCAAGTAGAATAATACTTGCTTTCGTTTCGCTGTGTGTTTCTATAAATCTAAAATATTTGGTAGTTGCGGATTACCTATCCAAATGCGAACCTTCTCGCTCGTACTAGCATTGCTTGGTCAGATTCAACATTATATGATCGATAGGGCTCTTTGACGCTGATTCATTTATTACACTAAGAAATTTTGGGTCAAAGCGTATATACTCTACTACATAGAGGTGAGAACGAGCTATATTTTCGTCTCAAATATCTTTTATTAGTAAACATCTCAAATATGTACAGTGAGTACGTGGAATTATAAGCATTAGTAGTCAAGATAGTAATGTGTAGCCTACAGAAGATGAACATTGGATTATTCTACCTGTTGCTTGGTAAGGCTCCTAAGTTAGACCTAACCAGCTACCATATTGATCGAAATCAATGGTTAATGGTACTGATGAATTGCCCACTCATGTCTTTATGCCTCTTTTTAATGCGATTGCTGGTAGTCTCATCAACTCTCTCGGTTGCTTCCAGGAACTGCTGGCATCCACTAATACAGTTTTTGATGACTAATTAGTGTTCAATCCAAGCATTTTATACAGAAATTGCATTTCAATGCCTATCAAAGCTTTGGGAGCAATGTTGATCCTTTCACATCAACAGCAGGCTAATTTAAATAGCAGACCTGACCATCATTGGACGCCCATTTGTGTTCCTCGAAAGTCTACTACTGCCAACAACTATGTATCTTCTAAATAAGCAGGCAGAAGGGAATAATACCTATTTCTCCACGTGAAAATGTATAAACAATTCAAATTCTTTTTCCCTTGACTCAGCTTCCGCTTCCTTTTTTCTTTTCTCTTTAATTTCACTTGTATTAACACTATTCCTAAAAATGCCTTCGGCAGCGATAAAATACCACATTTTCACAGAAAAAAACTTCCAGGGCTTGGTCTATTGTGATTACTGTGAAAAACTGCTGTGGGGATTAGCAAGACAAGGGTTGCAATGTACCGGTAATGCACCAAAATGGCACACGCGCGCAATTCATTTTCTAATACAAGATGGCTGTAGAGTGCGGTTATAACTGCCATACTGCTTGCAGTGATATGGTTATTCAATGTAGGCCTCCTCGACGCTGGAGTCCCGACTCTCTGTCAGTAACAGACTCGGAAGCAGAATCAGTATCCAAATACTCTCTCCACTCACACACCAACAGAAACTCACTGAATTATAACACGGACGATAATAACAGCAATGCCAGCAGCAGCCGAAAACATAGAACACTATCCTCAGACATCCTACCACCTCCAAACAGCTTGACTCGCAGTTTATCGTCTTCCAAAATCGAAGAGCCTCTTAAATCACCTACATTTTCAGGAACAACGTACAACGGCACAAGCAGCGATCAGTTGCCCGGAAGTCAGCGAAGCAAGGCGACGCTGAACAAGTCCTACCGCAAATCCATCAAACAGCAATTACAAAAGCAACAGTTACAAAAGAACAGCGACGTCGATTTGCTGAGCCCACATGCAACTGCAAAAGCATTCACGAGACTAGTTGCCAGATCAAAAGCGTTCTTTTACATTGGGAAATCAATACATGATGTGTATAGTTGGAAGAACAAGACGAATTCTACGCTAGTCAGCTTATTTTGGATATGTTCATGTATGGATTGAAGTGTGATATATTCTTAATAATTACTTATATGGTTGTATGTAGGTTTAAACTCCAAGACCGTGTTACTCATTCCACCCCTGCTGATCTGGTTGCTCTACAGCCAAACAGGCGTTGTGAACTCACAGCAAACTGCTGCTCAGGTCTTGTTTCCTCGCTTCGATGAGAGTACGCCCGAATATTATACCAACCTGGAAAGCATGCAGTATGCCTTTATCTTTTTCATTCGACTCTACGACAATTTTGCATACCACTTACAGCACATCCACCTAAATGCAACGACATACAGGGTCCTGTTCATTTCAAGTATTTGCATCTCTGTCATCTTTGCCTACTTGGGCAAATGGCTCGTCATGGCTGCTGGTTTGATGATCTTGTTGAACAAGACCTGGTTCGGTACCTTCATCGAAGCTATACTACAGTTCCTGATGGAGGTTGTACAAACAGCAGTGGATATCATACAGAAATTCAAATCTTCCAAAAAGACAGCAGTGGAGAGGAGGCCCATTCAGGTATCAGTGTATGAAAATCAGAGATGGTGGGCAGGAACAGGATACACCTCTCAGGTAATGATAGCAGCAAGAGTAGCTGGCATTTGACACTCATGCTATTACATGTCTCTCTAGCTGTTGCGATCAGAGAGATCAGCCTGGTCCAACATCACAGGCCTGGAGCCTCTGCCATCAAAAGAAGAAATGCCCTCACCGGCACACTATGCTTGGGCTGATGATGATCCCGAATGGCATCTTGATACAACTGGTCCCTGGACAGATGATGCGCTTGAAATAGGTAAAATATGGGGGGGGGGCAGCAGTTCAGTTGGTTTGTATACAGAATCTCACGCATCCTCTATTTTTTCTTTGCTTTTGTAGTGGTAACTATCTATTAGCATGTGTAACTATGAGTTTTATTAATTTTCCTTCTAGACTTTGATTGAATGTGATGAAAATGGTTGGGTTTATACAGACCACCGCTGGACGAACCCTCGAGGCAGACCCGAGATGCCCAAGAGCAGGGCTGCTGTGATTGCAAACGGCCATAGCAATGAGACCTCAAAAGCTTTGACCCGACGAAGAAGGTGGTTTAGAAAGGCAGTTCCTCTCAAGGCGGATCCAACAGACAAAAAGAAGTCTGCTTGATAACAAATAGCTTGCTGGTTTCTAATCAAAAATAAATATTAATTAGTGGCAGCTCTCTCCTTTCTTTGCTGCTTTTTGTTGTTGTTAGCATCACTCTCTTTCATGGCCACCAACACGCTGCCACTCCATAATGACAAGGGGAAGGGTCATTCATTATCCATGGGATCTCCCGTCATGTCTCGCACCATCAGACGGTGTGTGGCCTTTTGTATTATATTATTTATTGTAGTCTACTCATTTTCGACATCCTCAACCGCACAAAATGAATCCATAACATCGCCTAAATCGATACAGTACAATATCAATCCTCTCTATTGGGCACCCACTCTGTCAGAAAGGGTTGGAAAGAGCGCTTTTCCCAAGAGCTTCTTTACCACACAGGCGCTCAGAGAAAACGAATTCAATCCAGTATCTGCAGTCATCCTCAGAGTTACAGACGACGATCAAAGCATCGAGTACGCTGTAAAGAATCTGGTAAAATATCCTTTCATCAGCGATATTTACATTCACAACCTTGTCAAAAAGAGACCACTGACAGTAGAGGTAAGCTTCTGCTCCACGCTCCAATATCCTCAATAGCTAAAGCGTCATAAAGAGTTTGAAATTAGATCCCAAACTGAGAGACAGTATCAGCATAGAGATAATGGAATCAGACGAAGATTTGGGCAGCATGGCTCGATTCACTACTTGCGCCACTGCCTCCAGACTATATTGCTACTTTCAGGACGACGCTTATTTGAACACCTACATGGATACCTTATATACCAACTTTTTGCGATTCCCCACCTTGATTCACGCCAATGCCAAACCATCACATTATGAGACCCAAATGAAATGGAGATTCAGCAACACAGAGCTGAAGCTGCACACAGGTTATGCTGATTTTAGATATGGCGCTTTTGTGCCTCGATGGAAGGTGCAGAGTTTCCTGACTCAGCTGGGCAAATCCGGCCTCATGAAGGATAGCATCCGTCAAGCTGAACACTACTTTGCCATCTGGATGAATCAATACCCCTGGCTGCTCAGCAATCCTCCCCATACTGCCAAAGGCGACAAGGCGACAGACAAGGATATTGCGTATCCAGAGACGTTAGACCGTCATACAGTAAGTAGTTGCATTGAGAATTCGGTCTACATGGAGACTAATTGTGCACCAAGTACGATGCCATCCGCCATTTGCAAAGATCACTGACTCTGGATCAATCAGAAGCACCTCAAGACTACTTTGAGAGACAAGAGGAGGAGCCAGCTCTTGAGCATCGCGATGTCCGTGCCTCCTGCGCCAACGATCGATGTCTGTTTATGACCAACATGGATCCTTTTGTTCAGCCCTCACAAGTAAACTTTGACTATCAAAACATCACCTCTATTCCCAAACTGGAGAGCATTTACGAAAGCATGTCTATCGTCTCGCCCTCAGTGGAATGGGATGAGCACTCGTACCATAGAGTAGTTGACAACGACCCTAATACATGCTGGAATACTATCAAAAGTAAGTGGATCGCTTGAATCATGTTGTTCTGATAAATTAAGCGTGCATTGTCAGATCCAAAGCAGGGCGATTATCTTGGCTTGATTTTGATAGGCACATCAAAGACTTCCAACCTCGTTATCCATACACCACAAGTGATGAACCACCCCGAAAGACAGTTGTCTGTCTCTGTTTTGCAAAGCGGTGATAGCTGGATTAAATGCAAGGCAGTTGATAAGTCTACACCGGAAAGCAACCGCATTACGCTTGGCGTCAACTGTCCCAACGTCAAGCTATTCAGAGCCATCAAAGTTACGTTTAAAAGGGATCAGAGCGAGCCTTTTGAAATCTGTGGTCTCTCCATTGATAATCTGTCTGTATGATTGCATTCAATAAAATAGAATTTGCACCACAGAATTGAGTATTGGGCCCAATCCTTTACAACCGCCTACAAGGCTCATTATTCAGGGACGTCGTCTATAGTAGAAGCTAATCTCGTTTGGCAACCCAATGATATAGCGGAACAACAGAAACGATGAAGATAAGCTTACGTAATAATGATTGATACTTTCCATGGCTTTCATTTTTGTAACTGAGATGGCAAACAAAAGATTGCTGGCAAGGGCCATTGGCTATCTTTTAGTCAATTCCACATTCTGTTACACATGATGTGAGTTTGACAAAATGATGAGAGCATTATCAAGCAATGATCAAGCTAGCAGCCTTTGGATCTTTAATCAGACAAAACTCCTATTGTAGATTTGATTACTCATCCCATCAGATTTAGTGCCTCGTCTGAAACAACAGAAATGTAGAATGTCGTATAAATCTTTATGCCGCGGGGCGAAATGGAGAAAGGGATAGCAAAAGTCAGGAAACAGAGGTTACATGATTTTTATTTTATATTACACTCATGAGATGAGACAAACTAATCACACGAATTAGTCGAAAAAAAGGGGGGGGGGGATGGAATGAAAATGAATTATGAAACTATACACATGTCAACTTAAAGTTGAGCATTGACTTCAGGAACGTAACCAAGCTTGGCAAAGTGAGAAATGACAGACTCGGCCTTGGAAACAGCGTTTTCAGCAGTGATTTCAAAGTGAGGATACAACTTGTCAATAGGACCAGAGGCACCGAAAGTGCGCATACCAATTTGACAGTGAGAGTAACGTTCCCAGCCAAATGTACCGAGAGCTTCGATGGCAATAACGGGAACACCGAGAGGGAAGATCTCCTTCTTGTATTCAGCGGATTGTTCATCAAAGAGTTCGGAACAGGGCATAGAGACAACTTGAACAGCAACGTTCTTGTGCTTCAAAGTCTTGGCGGCCTCAACAGCAATAGCGACTTCAGAACCAGTGGCAACAAAGACGATTTGAGGGTTCTTGTCAGAAGAAAGAACATAGGCACCCTTGAGAACAGCCTCAATAGAAGAACCTTCGAGTTGAGGCAAGTTTTGGCGAGAGAGAGCAATGACGGAAGGACGAGTGAGGTTTTGAATGGCAGCCAAGTAAGTACCAGAGGTCTCGTTACCATCAGCAGGACGGAAAGTGAGCATGTTGGGAGTGGCACGAGTCAAGGCCAAAGTCTCAATAGGTTGATGGGTGGGTCCATCTTCACCAAGACCGATGGAATCATGGGTCATGACATAGATGACACGCATATGGCCCAAGGCAGAGAGACGAGCAGCACCCCAACCGTAGGTCAAGAAGTTCAAGAAGGTACCACCGTAAGGGACAATACCACCATAGGCAGACATACCGTTCATCATGGCAAACATGGCATGTTCACGGATACCGTAACGGAAATAGCGACCAGAGTAATCACCAAGACCGTTGGAAGCAGGTTGGAAATCAACAGCATTCTTCCAACGAGTCAAGTTGGAGCCAGTCAAATCAGCAGAACCACCCAAGAGTTCAGGGAGTTCAGCCTCAATGGCAGACAAGACACCTTCAGACAACTTACGAGTGGCGACAGCAGGGTCAGAGGGTGTGAAGCGAGGAAGAGCCTTCTCCCAGCCAGTAGGCAAAGTGTTGGAGAAACGACGTTCAATCTCGGCGGCTTCCTTGGGGTACTTTTCCTTGTAGGAAGCAAAGAGTTGGTTCCACTTTTCTTCGTATTCGGCACCTTCTTGAGCACGCTTGTGGTACAAATCGTAGACTTCTTGAGCGACAGCAAAGGTCTCTTCAGGGTTGAAGCCAAACTTCTCCTTCAATTGCTTGATATCGTCGTCTATAAAAAGGCGCGGTTAGTTTAACCCAATTGAGACGGACGCTCAAGCACACTTACTGGAGAGGGGAGCACCGTGAACCTTCTCCTCACCTTGCATCAAAGAACCATAGCCTAAACAAAGAAGAGAAAATAGAGTCAATATTTGTGTTATGGTTGCATAAAAGATGGTGTGACACACATCAAACGTTGAGGCGCCAACACACACGATGATGGGAATAAATTGAATACATACCAATAGTGGTTCTGACCTTGATGATGGATGGCTTATCGGTGACCTTTTGAGCAGCCTTGATGGCTTCTTCAATGGAGGCATAATCGCTATCACCGTTGCCAACAGTTTGGACGTGCCAGTCGTAGGACTCGAAACGCTTGAGGACGTCTTCAGTGAAGGAGACAGCAATGTCACCATCGATGGTGATGTGGTTGTCATCGTAGAAGGCAATGAGCTTACCAAGCTTCAAGTGACCAGCAAGAGAACAGGCCTCAGAGGCAACACCTTCTTGAAGACAGCCATCACCGAGAATGACATAGGTGTGGTTGTTGAAGATCTCGAAACCAGGCTTGTTGTAGGTGGCAGCGAGTTGAGCTTCAGCAGCAGCCAAACCAACGGCGTTGGAGATACCTTGACCAAGAGGACCAGTGGTGACCTCAACACCCTCAGTGTCGATACGCTCAGGATGACCAGGAGTCCTTTAAAGTGAAGCGTTAGTATATGACGTATCCGTGATTTCAAAAATCCAACGCGTTTAATTTTCTTATCTTTCAACTTACTTTGAGCCCAATTGACGGAAGTTCTTCAAATCATCCATTGTGACATTGTAGCCCAAGAGATGAAGGATGATGTATTGAAGAGCACAGGCATGACCGTTGGAGAGGACGAAACGATCACGGTTCTTGAAGTAAGGGTTCTTGGGGTTGGCATGAAGGAACTTGGTGAACAAGGTGTGGGCGATGGGAGCGCAACCCATAGGAGCACCAGGATGACCAGAGTTGGACTTGCGGACAATGTCAGCAGCAAGCACACGGATAGTATCGATAGCCTTTTGTTCAAGAGCAGTAGCCATTTTGTAGAGTTAAATTGAAGTTTGAGAAGAAGGAGAAAAAGAGAAGAAACTAGTTGTTTGTTTCATACATTGGGCCTCTTTTTATAATGCGATTGGGGATTTGGAGCTATCAGCATTTGGTCGGCGCAAAGGTATCCGAGTAAGCGAAACTAAAAAAAAAAACGTCATGGATCTCATAAGATACTAATTGGCCACAACGCAATATATTGAGAGACCCGATCAATGAAAATGTTCCACTTTGCTGACAAAAAAAGCCTTGATAACCCCTATGTATTAAAAGTAGAACTTTATGTAAGCAGAGTGTAATGTAAAATGGCGCACAAAGATGGAAATGCGGGTAAATAGCGATCAGAAAATTCCCTTATTCTCCCCTTCTCCTCGCAATGCATTGGTGATACAGACTGTTGAATGGAGAATTCAGAGGCTGGTTTTGACTAAATGATGACAAACTAGTAATCATCAGAGGCGTTCATCCTCGGCAAAGCAAAATTTGTTACAGGATAAATTATTAATTTTTCATTAGAAAGCCAGGTGTTAAACTAGTGCTTAAGTAATCATTAACTATGGTTTATGTATGTATTATCAGTTTCATGTATCATTTTTCAAAGGCATTCAAAAGGTGGTTTGATTGCGCAACGTAGCTAAAGTTGAGAAAGTAATCCTGCATTTTAGCGTCGAGATTAGCACCGTCAATGGGTGATTCCTTTATGATTTCATTTGTAAATTCGTCGTCAAAGTTCTCGGCCAATGAAGGGTCAGTCTATCCATGTTGAATATTGTTAGTCAGGCCCGCAGCTCTGTCTTCTACAGAATACATACCACAACAGGCTGAATGGGAGGCGTGCCTGTACGCAGCTTTAGCTCCTTCCAGTCAATCTTGCGAAAGAAGCGGTGGTTCTTGAGCTTTTCCATGCCGTCGTCTCCATGGCCCAAACGCACATTGGGATTCTTGCGCAACAATCTAATGAGCAGATCTTTGGCGTCTGACGAGATATAATATGGGATCTGCAGCTTCTTTTTGAGAATGGCATCCAGGGTCTTTTTCTTATTACCACATCGGAAAGGGGTCTACAGAGTAAGTCAGTTCAACATTTGCACGCATCTGCATTGAAACTCCCTTTGCTTACATAACCGGTCAACATTTCATACATCAGAATGCCAAATGTCCAGTAATCAACACTCTTGTCATAGCTTAATTCCAGCAAAATCTCTAGCAAAATAAAAGCGTCAATGTATCAGTATCCCGCATGTTGTATAGCTTCCATCATCGTTTCGTACCAGGAGCCATGTATTCTGCAGTTCCACAAACGGTATTTGTTCGACTTCCTTCGATGGAGACTTTGGACAAACCAAAATCAGTCAAAAGAGCATGGCCGTTGCCATCCAATAAGCAGTTTTCAGGCTTCAAATCTCTGTAGACGATGCCCAATCCGTGCAAGTGCTCCAAAGCCAATAGTAATTCTGCCAAGTAGAATCGTGCGACATCTTCGGTAAACATGTGTTCTGAATCACAAAGAGAAATGTCAGTGCATTTGCAGGGTTAAACAACCGCATCATAAATCACCACATACCCGAAGCCATGTGTGTAAACAATTCGCCACCAGTTGCATATTCCAAAATGAGGTACAATCGATCGTTTGTCTGAAATGCATAAAAGAGCTGAACGATGAATGGATTGCGCACTTCCTCTAGGATCTGTCGCTCTGCTTTTGTGTGTTCCGCATTCTTTGCATGTACAAACAAGGAGGCCTTCTTCAGGACTTTCATGGCATACAAGATCCCGCTCTCCTTATGACGACACAACATGACCTTGCCGTAACTATAGCAACATGTTAGTGTGGCTCTTTGTCTACATGGTGTGTGTCCACAACTTACGCTCCTCGGCCGAGTAATTTCAGAATTTCGAAATCGTCCAGACTAACTTTACGACTGTCCTTTGTCAATGGAGTTGATAGAGACGATGATATAAAGTTCTCTGCCAGAGGTACTTCGTACAGCTTCTCGTCCAAAGGTATGTGGGTCGGCTCAGTTGCATCTACTTCGGATGAGTATCCACTTTCGCTGATATCTTCGAGCGCTGCTGATGTTGATACATGAATGGATGGTAAATCATCAAATTCAAATACGGCACTCATTTGAGTCTTGTTTGTTTTTTGTTTCTTTTTTTTTTTCGTAATTTAGATATCAATGTAAGAGAAATGAGCAACCAAACCAAATTGTAAGAGCAATGATAATTCCATAGAGTAAATTGAACAAGGAAACAGAAAAGAAGAAGAGAAAAAATTTTCTTTTTTCTCTTTTATTTAAATTATTTCCAATAAAGGGAAACATGGAGGTTGGGTCCAGCAAAAGAAGTGGAGTAAGCCCAATCAAATCGTCTCCTTATTGTTGTTGCTGATCTGATCTGAAATCAGCAAAATAAGGGGACGCAGGGTGGTAGTGATTCTGATAAATGTATCATTTCAAATGGCCATAGTATGCTTGCATTTTCCCAATCAATCAATTTCTTTACGATCACAGCAGTTTGATTTAAGAGGTATTATAACAGTTGATATGGGGTTTCTGATGTTGAGCAACAATCCCACTTTTAAAATATATTCTCTGATATCTATCATCATTACACTTGACCTGTATTCTTCGATGGCATATGTTTAATAGCATATGCATTGCCTTTGGCCAGACAGAAAATGCAAGGCATCAGGATAATGATCATTAGATGAAGAAAGCATCCATGATACAGTATTCATCTTTTGAATGCTTTATAGCGATAATTGCTTTGTTCTTGACATGGTGTTCTCATGTAAAATATAAATAAATGAGCATGCCTAGTATCCGAAACTTTCTGATTGTGCAAGCCTTGATATAACTGTGCTTTTTATACTATAGTAAATCAACTAAAACAAAAAGTTACCTTGATAGACATGTTGCTATAAACAATGCCTTGAGCAGAAAGACATCTCAGAATCATGCTTTAAAGACCATTCTCCTCATCTTGAGCTATTCGGAAATAGTTAGTGTGCTAATAAATGAAAGGAATTATCAAAGACAACACGATAATGGAAGGCACCGAGTTACATACATTTACAGCATCTAAAAGCATTTCATCTCGTGCTATGGTTATTTTTGTTTGCATAAAGATGCATTACATACAAACAAAATAGCGCTTTGTGGCATGTTTCATATGCTTGACAAATAGGCACATTTTTAAATGCAATAGTGTAGTATGCTTGCTGTGTGTATACTATGTATAGACGGTATATTTCTGTAGTTGTAGATCCTATAGTCTAATCGCTAGCTCATATATTTAATTTCATCAATTTAATAAATTGGTCTCCTTAACGTTAAATATGCCATACTACGGTGAATTAGCGCGGAGAGCCGAATGAACAGTGTGTATTACCAGGAATATTGACTTCTTATGCAACAATATTTACAAGCATTATTGAAATTAATGAGTATGCTTATCCATTTATGATCTGCTAACGTTTTGCGTAACCAACATCATTCCATTCCTAAATGTATATAAAGAGAGAGCTTTGGCTGTCCCCAAGTCAACACAATTTTCATCATCATCATGATTTTCTCTCGTTTATTACCTCTTGCAATTGTAGCCGTCTCTCAAGTAGCTTGTGTCTCTGTCCATAGCTGGTGGAGCGTGCCTAGCGGTTTTGGCAACATCAAGGAGCTTGTGTCCTCCATCCGTGTCCCTAAAGGATCTGACCCAGTCAACACATATTGGATGGCAAATGGTTTCACCGGAGGCTACATGGGATTTCAAAGAAATTCGGCTACAGAACGTCGCATCTTGTTCTCTGTCTGGGATGATGGTAAAGGCAGCACTGTGGATGTCTTGGAGAAGGGAGATAATGTTACCGCTAAAGGCTTTGGTGGCGAAGGTACTGGTTCACAATCATACAAGGTCTACAATTGGAAGGCTCAAGACACTGTATACTTCAAGGTGACATCTGACGTCAATGAGGACAAGAACGAAACCACATTGTCTGGCTATTACAGCACAGATGGTGGCAAAAAATGGAACTTGATGGCTACTTTCTTGGCTCATAAGCAAAAGATCTACCTCTCTAGTCCATACGGCTTTTTGGAGAACTTTGGCAGCGATCAATCCGCTTTGAGGGAGGGCTTTTACGGAAACCAGACCATTACTAGCACCAGCGGCAAAGTAGCTCATGTCAGCAAGTTTTCCTTTACTCACACAACACCTGTGCGCAATGGTGAATCGTACGAGCAAAAGCAAAGTTTGGGCCCTTCAAATGAAGTCTACATGAGAATTGATGGCAGCAAGAACCAAGGCATTTATAAACCACCCTCCAACCCTAAATAATAAAAATATATCTTGAATAAAGCTAGCTAGATCTACTTTACTTTTATGAGTCATGAAACAACAAGATGCAATTTCTGAATTGCATAAAACGACATACCATGAATTTGCAATAGTTGAAACCTTTTTCATTGTTCATCAAATATGGTCAATCCGTGTCGATGCGGCTCACAAAGCCATAGTAGAACATGATCTCACCAAAGCTATCATCTGATCCCAAGAAGCGTGCCTAATAACGAGGATAGGCCTTTGGCATATACTCAAATGTCAGATTTCAAAATTTAGCAGCATGCGATTGAAATCTACAGGGTGACATTGGGAGAGATTGAGCATAGTGAAAGCAATTATAGACGTCTACAGTGTCTTTTACTATGCCAAAGGTGATTACCAGGGCAAAATGTAGCCTGGGCTGGGATTGAATTTTAGAGCTGGCTGCAACTGGTCCTCCAGAACCTTCATCTGGACATCCGAAACCCTTTCAGGCACAATTA
>JAXQGS010000968.1:0-12821 GCA_037040325.1 Mucor sp. M7501 | reverse complement strand
CATGACTCCACTATACTGGTACATTTGAATGTGGTGCGCACAGTTTGAAAAAGTTGTGAACACAAACTTTTCTAGATCTACTCATTGCGTCGTTTGTTGTACTATTCGTCAAAATTTTATCAAATGTAAGGCTTTATATGGCTACTTGAATTGTTCTTGAATGGATAAAAGAGTCAAAATGTGTTTCTATCGCACTTGAGAGCTGATATTTGACATGTACCGGTACATTGGAGTCATGGTAGGCTCTGTACTGGTACTTTATTAAAACTCACCCAAGTGTACCAGATGGTAAAACATGCTCATTATATCAAACACAAAAAAGTTACGTTATGATGGTTTTAATTATATGATTAGAATCAGACGAGTTCAGGGAGTCTTTTAAAGCTGTTTTCAACTCTCTACGTGATTTCTACGGTGAGTAATAAAAAGTTTGTGTTCACAAACTTTAGTTTGTGAACACAATAAATGGTACATCTGCTGGTACGTAGTACAAAATGTACTACAATAGGAACCCAGGGCTGACGCCCTGGGTTCAGGATCATTCACCAATCCAGAGAACGATCAACGAATCCGCGACACACTGCAACATATACTACCTGACAACATTGCAACACCAATGCCTACTTTTCGATTCCGTTTCAACGACGAAAATGTACACCAAAAGCCAAACAAAGACCGTGCCAACTCATATGTTCGGTTATTTATCCAGTTAATTGTCGAACATGGGTTTGATAGCAACATCACGGTTCGTGAATTCACTCGTCTTCTATTCCAAGAATACTTCTCTGCTTTGCCCGATTTACGTTTTGCGAATTCCAAATCAAGACCTTCGTTGTTTTATTTTTCAAGAGATAACTCAACTGAAAGACACAGTCAAAATGCGTTCGTGGTGCCACCATATCTGAATGAAATGAGCAACAACATTGCCCTGTATTATTTATTTGTAGTGAACTTACGCGCACTGCCACAGCTGAAATCCCGTCCTCTCTAATTCGAGTTAATGCCAGGCATTATACTGCGTATCTTTCTGGTTATATCACCTTGATCCGTCATATGCTACAGCGATTCCGTGACAGAAAGGATGCTAGCGCATTGACTGCCGTCGTTATCCTCGCATATCTGCTCTCTAGTGTGTTCCATCCACCTCTCCAACGACACCTCCGGACGTTACCTGCTGCGCCATCAACTTTTTCCCTTAATCTGAAGATAATACAACATTGCTGGAACAACTTAAAATATATTCAAGATAAACTTGTTCTTTGTAAATTCTGCTTCTTCATGTGTGGCGTCTACATCTTTTCTCAATTTCTGATTTATATACTATATTTTTGGTATGGAAATTCAGACCTAACTTACATAATATAATTTCTGTTATGCTAGGAGGGCTATAATGTGTACAATGAAGTAAAGTATCCTAGATGAATACTGTAGATACTACATGTATGTTATACTTGAAAAAGTCTTTTCTTGTTTTTATAATCTACAACTCATAGTTTAATTTATCGCTTATACTCAACAATTTTGCTTTTATAATCGTACAAGTCCAACTCTCGTGAAAAGCGCCTTAATTTCAGTTTAAAACTATTATCCAATATCGCATATAAGTACTGTATTATCAAAAGTTTTATGTCGAAAAATTCAACAAGTCCAATTTTCAAAAATTATTTTCCAGCTTTCGTGTTTTTTTCCCTTGGTTCAGCATCCCAAAATCCATGGTTTTTCATATTTTCGTTGCAAAAAAAGCAAAGTTCTACCAGTTTTTTTTACATGATTGTGTGCGGCTGAATGTCAGCAATTTGATCCATTTGCATGCAATGCTGCTCCATATGTAAATCCAGTAAATATTCGACAAAAACAACATTTTTTTAGCGTAAATTTGGTATTAGTGGTATTGAAAGACCGGCTGTTTTAATGTCCGACTAAAACGCTCTGCTGAATACTATGTTTTTAAATCTGTTTTACTTCTTAAATTGAAAGTGAACATGGTTGTTTCTAATCATAACTCTGTTTTTGAGATGTCAAAGTATCGTTACATAGACGTTTCGAGTTACAGAACTGAAATGCGGGTGAGATACAAGTGCTCAAAGTGAGAGGACTTTTTCTCCGCATTTTTGCCTTTAAAACTACAATTTTACATGATTTCTTGTGAATAATATCATTGTTTCTTTGTTGCCATGTATGTAAAAAGCCATCACTTGCGTTTATTTCGCAATTATTAATTATCTTGTATTGGAGCCCAACATTTTCGAAAGCTTCATGCTATTAAAAAAATGTGATAACATCTAAACGACGTAACAAATCAAATGAGCCAAATGAGATATGGTCTCTCCAGCATTCAACATCAGTAGAACCAGTATGTCTTGTCAAAATAAAATGTAGAAAATGAATCTGCCAGAGAATTACACTTTTATTAACAATGCATCTAAATGGTCCATTTAGACACTGTTTTTATTTTGCTAGAGCTCACTGCATAATGATAAACTACAAGACAATGGCTCTACTATCTAACTTACCCAATAAGTAAAATCTAGATCATGATTATTAGCATAATTTACCCAAAGAATCTAAGAATACCCCGAGCTCAACAGTGTAAGACCATGTCACGATATTTGATATACATTCATGGCGCTAGCGTATCAGCGATGCTCGTCAATATTGAAGTCGTGCTCTTGTCATATAAAATACGCATAGATTTCTCTTCGCCGAGTAGATCTTGTATCTTGATGATTTCTTGGGGTATTCTTCTTTCTTGGTAGCCTGGTGCTGCTTGTGATAGTAGTGCTTGTACATCTTTGGTTGTAAGCTGTGCTGTGAGGCCAAGGCGAATTACTTGACGGGCTATGGTCATTAGCAGTAGGCTTTCTAGTTTTCCATCTGAGAGATGATCCTGCGATCTACATTTTGTGTTCATTGCTAAAGTGAATACGGTGTACGGACAATGCAGCAAAGGATTCAGGTCTTTAGAATAAAACCGTTGATTGGAGTATGTGGAGGGACGATCAAACATTGATCTCAGTTGACGTAGTTGGTGCAAAGAGTTGGAATGATCGAGCTGTTCAAAGTCGGTGTCCTCTGAGATCATTGAGCCTTCTTGATGGGAGTCTTCTGATATATAGATACGGGTGCTGTTGCACTCTTGTAGAGTGTTTACAAGGAAACTGGTGGTGGAGGGTTCTACCTAGGGTTTGGCAAATCTTTTCAGATTAAGAGAGCCAGTTACCAACATGTCCACTGGTTTGGTGCCAACGATCAGTTTGTTTCCATCTGTGGAGTTTTGAGTCCCAAGAAAGACCTTGGATATCATTTCTTTTGATCTAATGGCGGTAGCGATAGGTTGTCCTTTTCTGCATGATTCTTAAAGTTTTGATTTCGTCCATAGATCTCCACCGTATTGATTTGAATGCAATTTCCAGTATCAGTTCGCACAAGTACTGCGTTGGTGAACAAATTCATGGCATAGTACTTCATTTGCGGGTATCTATCCCAGCAGCGGTTGAGGTCATTGCACATGTCTTCTGATAGTTCAATGTAGCGGTTTCTCTGAAGAAAGTTGATATATATTCCGTTTAGCACCGTCGATCCAAAAGAATAGGTTGTCTTTGCTGTTGCTTTTGAGCTCTTTGTTGACAATTTCTGTCTTTCTTTGTCTCGCTTATGTTCTTTCTTTCCAAAGATGGCCTCTTGTCTATTAAAATCAGCAACAAGTGCATCGGCAACGTCGTCAGCTGCACAGACATTGCTTTCTCTACCAGACGAACAAAGTGTGATCCCAATTGGTACAAGATCCAGATGACCAAGGATGGATGCTGCAGTTGCGATTTCTCCTTGTGTTTTCGCTGATTCAAGTGCCGTTACTAGTGAAGATCTTGCTTTTTGAACTTTGACTGTACAATAGTCGCTTCCAGCCTTATATCCCGCATAGCCTTATATCGGACGACCTTGAATACCGCGACCACTGTACCTAATTGTCTCTTTTGTTAAAGAAATGAAGGCATTACAGATAAACATTCAAGACACTTGCGAGTTACTTGACTGAATGTGCATCCAATGTAGGTGGACCGACCGACAAGTACAATTACTATGAGGGAATCTGAGATGTTTGTCTGTTTCCGATCATGAGCTATTGGTGCTGGAGCAACCAAACGGACAAGTAAGCATATTCCATCACTTTAGGGTATAGCGATTATTGTGTTTTGTCTATGAAGATGGTTAGCATTAAAACTCTTTTGTAATACCGTATTATATATCACTCACCGCTGCTGCTATGATAGTTGAAGAGTAGATGATGAGTTTTCAACTCATGTCCTGATGAAGCAGAGCTCACTGTACACTCTATTTAATGCGGCAAAGAGGAAACAAAGCAGTTTAAAGAAAAGAGAAAAGTAGCCGAAATAACAAAAGTTGCTTTATTAAAGTGTGATAAAATCAATGAGACTCTTTTCATTGTTGACGAAATAATGACGGCTTGGTAAAGCATTACTCAACAACATTTGCTTCTGGATTGGGTTGACATTGATTAGATTGGCCCACTATACTCGAATGCGCCATGATGCCTATCAAGATGGACTAGGGTAAATCAGTAGCATGAGCCTCTGATTCTTGGGTTGGGTTTCGCCATCCAAAGCGTACATGTAATGTAGTAGAGCACAAGTACGAAATGTAGCTATCCATTGCTCACTGCAGCCCCTTTACCATATTTACACACATATAAATTGACAGCTTTATTCCTCCTTGTAATAATAATAATAATAATAATAATAGTACAACACTAATTTTCACTGCATGGGAACTCTGATAGTCCCAGTTCGTCTTCCTCCTCATTTTCCTCCAAGAAATAGTCATCGCGCATAATGCCATTGCCTAGGCTGTCTTGGTGTTGCTGGTGTTGGTGTTGGTGCTGCTGCTGCTGCTGCTGAAATGGAAATCGCTTCTGCTCCATGACCACAAGCCTGTCCCTCAGCTCCATGCACGCATTCTCCCATCTCATCTTTTCCTCCCATAATTCTCGCAGCTTCTTGTAGGCCAACCCGCTAATCACCTCAAAATGGTCCAATGCATCTTCCAAAGCCACTTGGGCTCTTTTTGCCCTTGTTTCTGGATCCTCTAGCGGTGTGTCGTTTGCCATGGAGTTTTGTTGCTGCTGCTGCTGCTGCTGCTGCTGCTGCTGCTCGTTACTGCCAATGCATGTGTCTTCTGTCTGAACCTGCATGTGTCTTGCTTTTCGCTTCGTGTCGTCGACATGGTGCTGATTGTCCAGTGTATGCGTGATGCCCAAGGCTCTCACATGCTCTGTAGCCAAGCCAGCAGCTACTTGATCACTGGGAATATCACCCTCCACCAGACGCATTCGCTCCAGTCTTTGCAGCAGAGCCGACTCTATGACGTCCATGCCATCCGCCAAGGACAAGAACTCTTCTGTTGCCTTGACGTCCAGTTTCTGGCTTGTGTCTCTGATCAGCGGTCTCGTCGTAGTAGCACGGTTTGAGTTGGAGGCAGCGCTCAGCTGCGATCGGATGGATACCGAATGACGGAGGGAGCCACTGTACAGGCTGGATTCTCTCTTTTTGTTGGGCAGAATGGGCTCTCCCGCCTTGTTGTTGTTGTTGGTGGTGGTGCTAGTGCTGTTGGAACGTAACACAAACGACTGGATTGAGGTGGTATCAAAGGAGGGAGATCGACTGTTGCTTGCACTCTTGGTGGCCGCCATCTTGAGATGCTGCTGCTGCTGCTGTTGAGGCACTATTTCAATGTAGTTTTTTCTGTGGATCGTGTGTCCGTTGCTCATGTCGCTGCCGTGGTAAGACGTAGGCGCTGTCAGTGTGGAAGCCAGTGTCACGGGCAACGAGGCCGTGCTGGAGGGGACAGACCGGCTCGACATGGACGGTGTGGGCATGATGCTTGCGGGTGGAGGTGGCGCTGTGCTGCGCTTGGGCTTCCTCATCCTGGAAAAGAGGTTGTTGACTGATCTCTCAGGCGTGCTTCTTTGAAACTCTTCTGGGCTCGTCGTCTTGAGGAATTCGACCAGTGCCTGCGTTCCAGTCATCATCCGCTTGCCGTTGGACGGCGACGATTTCTCGTTGGGGAACAAGTCGCTCATGTCGTCTTCGTCGTCGTCTCGATACGACATGCTGATGGCCCGTGCATCTTTGGGTTGAAAGTTGGTTTTATTGATTGGCATATGTTGATACAAGAAAAAGAGAGAAAGAGAGAAAAAAAAAAAAAGAGGGAATTCAAGGAGAGTGTACTCTCTTGTTTTTATTTTTATATATACACATTTTACACAAAATTAAGGAGAGAAAAACACACCATTTGCATGCGAACGTCAAATCAGACAGTGTAACCATGGTGATTTCTTTTTCTTTAGCGCTGTGTGGAAAAGGAAAAGGGCCTTGACTTTTTGGGGGAGGGTGTCTCCATCATCTCTTGGTCTTCGGGGTCATGCATGCCTCGCTTGTTACTGCTGCCGCCGCCTTCGTGTCTGACAAACGCCAGGTCGCCTTCCAGCGTGGGCTGCGTGGATCCGTAAATGCTGGGCAGCGCCGCCAGACTGTCAGCCAGCGTAGAGGGCGTCGTCGTGGATTTGGCCTGCTTGATCCTATACATCTTGTCTGCTAAACCGCTGTAGTGGTAGTGGCTGGCAATCTTGACGGCCTTGTCAATGGACTCGAGTGCGTTCAGCATGTGGGTCAGATCCAGGGCCTTGGACGCCTTTTCCGTCTTGCAGGCCATGTTGATCAGCTTGAGAAGCGCCACATCCATGTCTGCGTCTGCCTCTCGGAAGGTGTCCTGATAGTCCTCTTCTGTGTTGGTGGCCTCGGCCTCGTCCTTTTCGTGCGCGTTGCATGTCTGGATGCGCAGAATGCTCTCCTCCAACTGACCCACCTCGGTCGACTGTTCCAGCAAGGGGAGCTGCAGCGCAATGTCCTTGATGGGCGGGCGGGGAAAGAAGGGATACGTATTGGCGCCACGCAGCACCACGCACATGAGCCTGTCTCGCAAGACGCCCACAGGCCAGTAGGTCTCTGTTCGCTGGTGGGCAGCAGCGTGGGCCTTGCTGTCAAACACGGGCACCCAGCGGCTCTGAAAGGGGCGACGCTGATGGTACAGCAGGCGCAGAATGCCAGCAGAGTCAAATGTCGCCGCCTGGTTCGTCTCGGAGAAGCCAATCCAGTTGAGCTCGCTGTCGGTCGTCAGCTGCACCCTGTCCTTTTGCAGCACCTCGTTTGTCTCTGTGTTGAGCAGCATGAAATCCAGGTTTTGCTGGTGTCCAAAGGCAGGCCCGCAAGAGTACACGAGCAGCGCCAAATCCGTCATGGCCGTCACTGCCACCACATTCTCTAGCGAAAAGAGGTATCGCTGCACGCCAGAGATGGAAAAGATGCGCACGTAGCCCAGCGAGGTCGTCGCTATCACGGACACGCGGTTGATGGCAATGCTGACCACGTCTTCGCCAGGCAGCATGTGGTGCGTCCAGTCTTTGTCGGTTCCGCTGTTGTTGGGTCGGAAATACAGTGTCGAGTTGATCTGCGTCGTCTCTTCCTCTTCTTCCTCGTCGTCGTCGTCGTCGGATGCCAGCGGATCGCCTTGCTTGGTCTTTTTCACGGCCTCTCTGCCCTCCACAGCATACACGGTGCCTGCCGTACTGATGGCGCCCATGCTGAAATTCAGCACGTCGGTAAAGTGAAAGTTGCGGTATTCAGACTGGTCGTGGAACTCGACATTGATGATCGAGTGTCCGTCCTCGTAAATGGTGGAGATGGCACCGACCAGATTGTAGGCCATGTACCTGCGCTCGCCTTGCTTGGGTGCAAATGTCGAGTGGGGCTCTGGCTTGTGGTAGGGTGTTTCGCCTGGCTGAAACGTGGTGGGTGGGTCAAAGGCTGCTTCTAGTTTTCGCTGGCGTTGGACCAAGGCTGCATTTGCCATGCCCGATGCGCCGCCGCCGTTGGTTGCCATGGTGAGTCTCGCCTGCTGTTTGCGTTCGTTTGCCTGCTCCTCTGTTTCGACATAGCCAGCACCGTCATCGTCAATGACAAAATCGCCCATGTCGTTTTCGCCCAATGCCTCGTCCTGGTCGACTGCATCGCCCAGCTCGTCCATCATGTCTAGATCCTCGCCGTCGTCATGGTCGTCTTGGGCTTCCTCGTCTGCAAAAAGGCTGGAGCTGAGGGGAGGCAGGCTGCTGGGCATGTCGTCCTTTTCCGTCTTGAACACGTGCTGAGAGGCAGGCACACTGGTTGCTGCTGCAGGCCGTTTGCGCATCTTTGCTGGGTGTGGATAGTTGCTATTGTCGGTGGGGATGGGCTCTTTCCAGATTCTGAGGCTGCCGTCCCTGTCGGTCAGAAAGATCTCATTGTCGGTGGGATGCCATGCAATGCCCGTGATGGCTGTCGCTGTGATTTCAATGCGCACGTGCGCCTTGGTCTTGGTGTTCCAAATGACCAGCGTGCTGTCTGTGGCTGCACTGGCAATGTAGTAGCCGTTGGGCGACCAGGCAAAGGTAATGACGTTGGCCGTGTGCTGTCCCTCCAGCGTGTAGTCTGGCGTCCAAATGTCTGCCTTGAAGACACGAATGTCGCTGTTGGTGCCGGCAAACGCAAAGCAGCTGGCGTCGGCCGGGTGCCAGGCGACGGTGGCCTGCAGCACAGAGTCCATGTCGGACTGGTAGCAGTACTCTTGCAAGACTTTGACGCAGCGGGGTGCTGGTTCCTGAGGCGACACGTTCCAAATGCGAATGTTGCCCTGCACGTCGGATGAGATGATGTGGTTGCCGAAACAGTCATAGTTGACGGATTTGACAAGGTGCTTGTGTCCTTCCAGGCTGACCATCTTGGCATTGTCGGCACACAGCACAATACGGATCACAGGGTCGCTGTGGCGGTATATTAGTGAGTCGATTCAAATCATAGCCACACACACACACACACACTTACTCGGCTGCAATGGCCAGCTTGTTTCCCTCGGGATGAAAGCTAATGTCTCGGACAGGTGTCGTACTGCGAACCAGGATGCGGTCAAACGTATTGTTCTTGGTGTAGAGATTGACAATACCGTCTGTTCCGCCTGATGCAAAGGCACCGTGTACCTGATGGTGAGCGAGTGAGTATATATATATATAGTTGCTAGGAAACGACTGCAGACACTTACGTTGGTTGCTACACAGGTGACATCTTCCACATGCTCAGAGATCTTGATGTGCTTGTACTCGCCGCCGCCGCTATCCACAGACTCTGTCTCGTAAATGTGGAGGCCTGCGCCTTCAGCACCACCGACAACAGCTTCCCTATCATAAACAACTCGTCGTCAACAACACATGGCTGGCATCCCCTATGAGCAATACGTACTTTCCATCAGGCTTGTAAGCAACAACCGTCTTTCCGTCTGAAAAGCCGTAAATCACTTTGATGTCTTCAAAGAGAGTGGCCATGGTGGTTTGTATACAAGAGTGAAAAAAAAAGAAAAAGGGAAAAAAAATTGGATTTCCCTCCACTCTATTTAAACGCGACATTTGACTTTTTTAATGGACGCGACCGTGTGTGTGTGTGTGTGCCTGTCTCGCTGGTTCAGCCCCAGCCTATTGTCTCTGGGAAATGACAAGCATTCATGTCCAATATGAATCTCTACAGGTATAGGGGTAGTCAGGTCTTGAAGATCAAGCTACTACTACTGCTGTGCCTATAGATGGCCATAATGACCCTGATGGAAACAATAGGATCATTGGCTTGTGATGATGATCATGGTGGTGGCACCAAATCATCATTTTTGGGGTTGTATAGGTCTGTGTTCTGTTCTTGCATCATACATGAGCACCTACATGATGCATATTTCAACAGGATAATGAGACAGCTACAACTGCCTTGATACGCTGCCCTTGGTGATACTATACTCTAGTTGTTTCTGCTCTGGATCCGTATCTATAAATGCTAGTAGCATCTTGTAACAAAAACTGACTTTGTAAAGAGATCTTCCAAAAAGTTAATTTGTTAAGGTTTAGGATTTATAAGGGTCTCTCTCTCTCTCTCTTTTTCCCTGCTTCTTCTTGTTACCCCCCTCCTTCTTCTTGATATCCTCCTCTGTACACTCCTTTATTCAGTCAACAGTAAATCAGTCATTTGAATGTGACAATGATTGAACCTTGTAAATCCACCTTTGCACAACAATCAAACAGGTACATTACAGCCTATTTAAAAGAGGGTAGTTGCATTCTCTTTTGCTCCAGTCCTTTTCACCTTGCTTCTTCCATGATGAGCCATCTCTTGAGCCTATTGTGCTGCTACTATCTCGGTAAGGCGTGTGTGGATGGCTGCAATACATTCAATTGACACTACTCGATAGATGCCCTCATTACACTCTACCACACGCAATACCCATTCTATATTACACCATCAGACGACGACAAGGATACCACTCCCACGATACCGCTGCCGCTCAAAAAACCAGCAAATTTGCTCATTGATACCAGCACCAACACAAAGAGCCCATCTCGACAGCATCCTCAGTCAGCGTATCCTGATGTGCCTCAGCTCCTATTCTCTCCCACCTCATCCATCTCCTCTTTCGGCAGTAGCAACTACCACTGGAGTCCTGATGACAACAGCAGCCACAAGCGATCTCAGGTGGAAGACATGATCCATCTATTCGAGCATGGACATCGCTACACGGAACAGCATCGTCGCCATAGTGTGGATTCGCATTGGAGCAGCCGCAAGAGAATCTACATTCGTCAACGCAGATATGAATACCAGCCGATAGTAGGTGAATGGAAAAAACGCATTGACGACCAGCTGCTTCCAGTCCAGTTGTCTGAATCAAAATCTACGTAAGTGTATAAAGTGCACATGTTGATATGTATGAATCCTCATCATCATGCTATTATAGGCCAATTCAGCCTTCAAAACGAAAAATGGCACCCATCATGGAGACAAGCACCTCTCTCTGGGCTTGACCTACTCGTGTATATTTCAACCCCCCACTTGTACTCTTTTTTAAAACTAATAGTAATAATCGCAATAAATAGCCCTCACCACAACTGTACATTCATTACCTGCTCCTGCCTTCTACTCGTCAATCCCAACGCAATCACGATATAAAGAAATGCTTTACTCTGATTGATATTATTCTCTAAAACTATTTACAATGAATGGATGCCGCAGAATAGCAGACTTTTCGCTACCAGTCCAACCACGTCTTGAAATATTCACAATTCATGGGCGAAATGGGGCCATCCTCAATACAGAATGAAAAGACAGGGCATTTGCCGCAAGGAATCTCGGTGAGCGCTTCTGTTTGTAGACGGCTGGACACCTTTCTGATTGCTTTATAAGACCACTGCACGCCTTCGTCCTCGTCATCCTCGTCGTCGCTGAAATCCTCCATGCCTGCCATGAAAGGAAGCTTCTTTTCCACAACGCCATCGTAGACCAGCACATCCAGCAAACTGGTAATGTCCTTGACAGACAAATCAATGGACGAAATACGGGATTCTGTAATGAAACGTCGCACTTCTGTTGCTGTGGGATAATGTTCATGATCAGCACCGAAAACAGCATCATTGACGCCTTCCACTCTAGGAAAACTCTACACATCCATGTCAGTCTGCTTGCATAGATAGACCCTTGTGCACCCCCCCCCCAACTTACTCTAGACATAATGTACTTTAGGCAGGCAGCCTTCAGACTGTCAATGAAATCAGTGTCTAATTCTTGATCGGTATACCATGCGCCACCAGTCACCTCGCTGGAGGGCGACAAACTAAACAGCATGTAGATTTTGCGAGTGGGATATTTGACATGCTTGACTGCCTTGATTTCCTGCTTTTGCTCTAGCGACTTGAGCGTGCGGTTCAGTACAATCGTATGGAGGTTGGTCTTCTTTTTTAAATCTTTGGTCCAAATGCCATTGTTGCCGGAAGATCGAATGGTGTTGTATACAAGACGGGCATCGTCGTTCAGTTTGCTTGCCCTAAACGAGTAGGGTTTCAGTAAAAAAGATGCGCTCCAAAAGCACGTGCTCTGTTCTTACTTTTCAGCATCTCTTAGATCAATTGCTTTCAACATGTTTTCGCCGTTCAATGAAATCACTTCCAAGGTGTTCTATCACAAGAGACCAGCATCAGTGGCTAATGCTCTCCTTTCTCTACATCCTCTTGGTAATACCTTTTTAAGCAGCGAGTTCATGGCTAAATAGGACTCTTGCACATCCATATCATCAGGACGATCTGTGAATTTGACTCCCTAAAGCAAAAAAAAAAACAAGTTAAGAGACAGGATGCCACAACTGGAGCGAGTGGGACATTTTACCTTGGGAGAATTGCGAACAAATTGGTAAAACTTCCATTCACCAGTCGTCAATCCAAAGGGTGCTTCTTGGCCGTCAGTTGCTTCTCCCATGGCGGTATCGCGTAAGTCGTCCATCGGTGTAGTGTAAGTGTACAAGGAATGAAAAAGAGTCGAGGATAGCCTTCAAAAAGTTGAAAAAAAAAGTGTATTTTGAACGTCACGGAAAGAGTCGCCTTCTCCTCTCATTCTAATGGTATACATTGCAAAGTTTGGTTGTAATTTATATCGTAAAAATAAAAAAGGGCTACATAATAAATCTAGACTCACAGGGCAACACCGGCAGATGTCAAGTGCAGCAATATCAATTAGACATTTACAGTGTTCTTTATACGAGAGGTGAAGCTCTTGGGGCAAAAAACACTTTTAAGCTGGACCTGAAATTTGGAGCTCTGGATCTTGGATTTGAACATCCACCTTTCTTTCGTCTAAAGAACTCTTTAGTACGTTGGTCTGGTCAACCCAAGTGTTGTTCTGGAGTTTGGT
>JAXQGS010000967.1:0-12797 GCA_037040325.1 Mucor sp. M7501 | reverse complement strand
GGACCAGATGTATTTCGACCTGCTCGTTGGTTGGTCCTGCTAATCATGGTTTGATCCATGAGAACAGACAGAAATACGCTTCTTATATAGTTTATATTATTCGGTAATAAAGCATATTGTTTATGAATTTGATTTGTGAATGTCTCTTTATAGTGATGGTCCTGGATACATATTAAGAGGGACACGCAGGAAGCTTGGATCGAGTTTGACATTGCATCAATTTCAAGTGTGTTGTGCAAATGGTCAAGCTGTGCTTGCTCTTTTGAGACACATATACACCAGCAGAGGTGAGAGATTTGCTAATCAGGAACAATGGGATTGCACAGGAGTTCAAGGCAAATACTACTAGGACTCACAGCTCAGCATTGAGATTCACCTCTATATATGAACGCTGATCTGAACATAAGATATGACAATGAGAAACATGGAGCTTACATATTCCGGATCCATGAAAATATTCATCGCCGTATAGCGAAGCGATGGTCGACCATAGTTCGGGGGTGGATTACAGCTCGTTGTAGTACACAAAAACGTGCACAGCCCAAGTAAACCAAGTTCCATTGTAAAAGGCTCTCAAGGAACCAACAAGTAAATACGCTTCTGGGCATTTCCAATGAAGCCATTGATGAGGCCAAAGGGTCATGATGGATCAATAAATATCAAGGAAAAGAACTCTCCCTGGGCTACACACATACTAACGCAGAAGGGTAAAATTTAACTGTGATCCCTGATCGTTTCAATGAAATGAAAAAAGACAACATGTCCGGCTATCCCGATATATACTATAGCACGATGGTGCCAATGGCGTATACAGCGTTATAAAAGTGAAACTTTTTTTTTTTTTTTCAAAACAGGAAATATTATTTTCCCACTTTTTGTTTCTCCTTCTCTCTCTCTCTCTCTCTTTCTCTCTCTTCCTCCAACACACACTACACACCACCATGAAAAAGAGCAGGAAAAACAAGAGGCTCAACAAGAAAAAGGACAGCAAGCCTGAAAAGGCCCAAAAGTTTCGACTGTCAGCAACTTCAGGCCACCTTATTCCACTGCAAACCATTCGACAGCGAATCAAAGGCATATGGCAATCGTTGACATGGCCGATATGTGTCAAGATTTTGAAAGCAAATATTGCAGTAACCATTGCGCTTGCGCTGTTATTGATTGATCCTGTTAGAAATGTGTCATCGACTGGCGGCATCTTGGCATCTGTCGCTGTGGAATTTGTGCATCCTGCAAAATCGTATGGGTTTCTGGCTGAAGACATTCTGCTAGGCACTGTCATGTGCTGTATCTCTGGATCGTGGGCTATTCTAGGCACCTATCTGGCATCGCTTGTCAGAGATCCCAATGATCCTGCCATGGCGCAACCTCGTGTGTGTGCTATTCTGTCCTGCTTTTTGGTGGTGGGCTGCTTTCTTCTCAGCATGTTTCGGGTCAGAGTGGAGCAAGCAAATGTGGGTGGCATGCTGTCGGCTTCCATCATGGTGATTAGTCTCACTTCGGCTGTACTGCACAGAGAATTTACTGCTACGACAACGGTAAGTGGCTGTCCTATAAATTCAAGGGGAGATCATGACATTAACACTGTATATATAGCTGCAAGTGCTGGTGCCTACCCTTGTCGGGTTCATGCTCATTTTTACCATATTCCTTGTAGTGTTTCCTGAAAACAGCACCCGAGTGTTTGTGCAAGACCTCATCAAAGTGTTCGAGTCATTTGACGGCATTCTGCAGCGCCAATGCAATGCGTTTATCCGAGTCAATCGTGGACCTGGCAGTATATCGTTGGATCAAACCGAATCGCTGGCAACGATCCATCAAACTGTGGATGCCTTGATTACAAACTTGGTGCAAAAGAAGCGCATGGTGAGAAGAGAGCCCTCGTTCAATGCTATTGCGCCGACTGATGTCAGTGAGATGACTTCGCTCATCAAGAAGCTTCGGGTGCCCATACAAGGTCTGGGCCTCAGCAGGGCCATGGAGGAGAACATGCGCAAGGCCGAGAAGAGCGTGTTTCAGGGTGTTCCAGTAGAGACGATGCAGAATCAAGAGGGCGGCGGCGGCGGTGGCGAGCAAGAGCAAGATCCTCTGGCTACAGACGACGAGGCACCACCACAGCAACAGCAACAGCAGGACGAGGCCACGCTGCCACCGCCATTTGCTCGACCTCGCAGCTACTATGGCGGCACAGACGACGAAGAAGACGAGAGCTCCAACGACGAAGCAGCGGTGACCACAGACGACGATGCAGCATCGACCTACTCGGCTTCACAGACGCCCTCCACGGCCAACACATCATCCACCTCGTTGGCGAGTGAGAATACGACATCGCCACGCCGAAGAAAGGTGCGATGGGATGATCATATGAAAGTGATGAGCTACTGGCGGCAGGATTACGATGACGTTTTGAACATTGTAAAGCCAACGTACCTGGATCTAACAGATGCCTGTTCTGTAGCAGTGCAGGAGTCGGTTAAACGATTACGTCGGCTGCAAAACTTGGATCCGCGCTATCAAGACAGACCCTTCTTTTACGAGTGGTATTATAAATGGAAGGTAGGCTCCAAGCAGGCAGCGGAAGAAGCTTTAGCCAACGAATACAACCGCCTGCATGATCCCTCAGTGCCGCTGTTTGAGGCCCTGGCACGATTCCACCAGCATCGACTCGTGGGCTTGGAGCGACTGTACACCAAATCAGGCGTACCACGACGCATTCTGTTTCTGCTGCTGACATTTCAGTTCAACTTGCACTCGTATGCAGAGCACATTTATACCCTCACGTCGCTCATCTACGAACTGGACCAGACCCGAACCAAACGCCGGTTCTGGATGCCTCATATATCGCTCAGAAAGTGGTTCTTTCAGGGACGCTCAGCAGACGACGGACTCGACTCGCCCAACACCATGACAGACACGATCAACCCATCAGCGCTGCAGAGAAGCATGTCGAGAAGAGCTACCATGATTGCTGCAGCAGCAGCAGCAGCAACGAGCCATACAGCTGAAGTAGATTTGGAGGCACAAAAGGTGTTGTACAAACTAGACACACCTCATCGCGGCCAGGTGCATTCTCCATCAGAGCATCACCAGCGACATCCCTACGATTTTGCAGAAAAGAGAAGACCCTCTCAAAACATCAACCCTTGGCGCCAGAACACGCTGGATCCGCTCGAGTACCACGACCCAGATGTCGCCTATCCCACCACATCCACGCAGCGCTTCTTTTACGCAATCTACATGTTCTGCGTCAAATACCTGTACACGGCAGATGCTGCCTTTTCGTTTCGAGCTGCCATCGTCGTGGCCTTTCTCTCGCTGCCTGGGTTTTTAGAGGATTCGTTCATGTGGTATAACGAAGCGCGGGGACAATGGGCCGTTGTCGTTGCCTTGATTTGGATGGGCCCATCTGTAGGGAGTAACTTTTTCGGGTAAGATGTGCTGCTGTATAACATGCGCACAAGAACGTTGGATTGACATTGCAGTACATATAGCACCATGACGCGGACGGTGGGCACGTTTATTGGCGCCATTGAAGCCATTGTGATTTGGGAGATCAGCAGAGGCAGCGTGCCTGGCCTGATTGTCCTGACGTTTGTCTGCAATCTGCCCTGGTGGATGATTTACATTCACGGCAAATTCTGGAAAGCGACAGGGCTCTTTTCCATGATCACAATATCACTTAGTAAGTTTAATTTTTTTTTAGCGTTATTAAATGTGGATCCAAGCTAAATTTTGTGTATCTATAGTTGTTGGCTATGCTTATAGTTACAAACCCAATGGATATCCCGTCTCTGTATATGTGATTACATGGGAGGTAAGCTGGCTGTTTGTATGTGCCGAGTGACGGATAAGGAGGACTCATCAGATTGGCCATGTATAGAGAACAGTAGATGTCCTGGTAGGCGTGTTTGCCGCTCTTATTATCAGCGTCTTTCCATTCCCTCGCACGGGTCGAGTTGTGCTTCGACACCGTATATCCCAGACATTGTCTGAACTCGGCGCACTGTATTCGTCGTTCTTGGCTCTGCTGCTCAAGAGCAATGTGGAGGACATTCAAGAGTTGGAGGCAAACCAAAAGATATTTCGATCCGTGGCAGCATCCATCCGTCGACAGATCAAGGGCGAGCGCGTGCTGCTGGAGCAGAGTCGGTTTGAGCCTGCCTTGCGTGGCATATTTCCAGAGGACAAGTACCTTCACATACTGCAGATTCTGGACAACATCCTCAGTCTCATGCTGGAGATGGAGTTTGCGTTTGAAAAGATTCCCTATTCATGGCGAATGATGATTGTCAAGGACACGTGGAAGGAGAGAAAAGCCATGGTAAATAGAGTACACGCTGCTTGGACTGAATGGCTTACTGATGTGTATTACTTTTTGTCTAGATTGCTTCCTATCTGACAACACTGCATTTGGGCTCAAGTGCACTCACCAGCAAATCACCACTACCGCCCTACGTAATACGTCCCACTAAAGCAAGAAGAGAATTGACAAATAAGGCGCGCAAATCACTTGCACTTCGATATCAACATTTGGGCGATCGAGAATATACCTATTTCAGCACGTATTTGATGAACTCTGAGCAGCTGGCAGTGGAACTGGAGTTGCTGATTGCAACTATCCGTGATCTTGTTGGGCCTGACAGTGTCAGTGTGTGGCTTAATTACAAGCATTAGATTTAGTAGTAGTGGCTAGTAGCGATTGCATAATATAATATATTATAAAAATACCCCTAATTTGATTACATGTGCCTAAATGCCAATTAATATATAGAATAAAAAAGCTAATTTTACATTGAAACAAGTTACACACACATGGGCAGATCTTTCTTGCTGATTTCTCCCCCCCCCTCCTCCCTTTTACTGCAGTACAAAAGATTGTTGTGCGATGAATGCTTTACGCACAGTGGCTGTCCACCTGCTGGAAGTATAAAAATACCGAAGAAATTCTACTTGATATAGCGTGGAGAACATATGCATCTTCATCATTAAATGCTACGTTCCACAGATCCAAATCATTCTAAATTGCCCACTTTCTTTGGATTCCAATATCCACACAACAGCTATATAGAAATAGGTAGATTCTTTTCTTTTAGTCGTCTTTTTCTTGCTCTCTTCCTCACCCCCATTCCCTTCCTTTTGAAACCATCATCAACCCCATTACAATCCTTATGAAACTAGCCAGTTATTTCATCTGCACGGCCGTCGTCCTCGTGTTGAACTCGCAAGCATCAGAAGCGACTGAATCATCTTCACCATTGTTGAGACTACCTATTAAGCGAAGAGAAAACATTGCAGCAGCAGCAGCAACCACTCGAAAACACGGCAAGTTTGGAAAGAGAGCAAACAATGACATTTCACTCTACAATGCAAATGGCAAAGAGTATCTAATTGAAATTGGCATTGGCACGCCACCACAGTTCTTTAACGTCACTCTTGACACTGGAAGGTAAAGTATATATATACTACTTTAGATGGCTCTTGATGTACTTAAACATAATAATAGCGCTGATTGCTGGGTACCTGCCCAAACATGTCCCACTTCCATGTGTCCTCATACTCGATTTAACAATCAGAAATCAACAACCTTCAAACCACTATCCCAGCAGCTCGCCATCAGTTACGGCGTGGGCTCTGCAAAGGGCACCTACGCCTCAGAGACATTGACGCTGGGTTCAGCAGACGGTGTAGCCCTGTCAAACTTTACCGTGGGATTGGTATCCAACACCAACAACATCCTCATGGCATCAATGGCAGAAGACGGAGACTCCGCACCCTCCAATGGCATCTTTGGCCTAGGCTACCCGAACCTCAGCATGAAGACGGGTGAAAAGCCTGGCCATCTTGTCATGGGCTTGTACCAAGCAAAGGCCATCAGCGACCCCATCTTTTCCATCTTTCTAAACTCGCAATCAGCCTATGGCAACAGTGGAGAAATGCTCCTCGGCGGCATTGACAATAGCAAGTTTACAGGTCAAATGCAGTACGCTCCCGTGATCAGCTATGATGTATCCACCTACATGATATCACCCAACTTGGGGACAAACATGACAAGCAAGGAGGCCAACAGTCAAGAATCGCATCTCTACTGGGCTGTGCCTGGCCAAGGCGTGGAGACATCCAGCGGCTACAAGCAGAATGGCAAGACATTGCAAGGCTACATCTTGGATACCGGCACTACATTGACCTACGTGCCTTCATCGGTTGCTAAATCCATTGTCATGTCTGTCACGCAAAATGCAAAGACCACTCAATTCGACGCCATCAACGGCGTCTATCAAGTCAGCTGCTCCACTGCCAAGAAAACTGGCAGCGTGTCCTTTCTGATATCTTCCTCTGCCGCAACCGCATCCACCAGCCCCATCTCGATCCAAGTGCCCATTGCAGACTTGGTCATTCCGCTCGACGATGCCCGCACGGCTGCCACGTCCAAGTCGTGCATGTTTGGCATTGCACCATCGCCCGTAGGACTGGACTTGACGTCTGGAGAAACATGGATTTTGGGTGAGTCAACATTGCGATCACTGTACACGGTGTATGACCTCAAGGAGAATCGAGTGGGGTTCGCCACGCTGGCCAATGGCAGCAGCTCGACTGGCACTTCAAATGATGCCATGACAACACCTGTAGCGAGTGCTAAAGCCACTGCTTCTTCCTCGTCTTCCTCTGCTGATGCATTGCAGCAAGAAGCGAGCGCTGCATCACCATCACTGCGACAACAGCTCGCCATGTCACCTGCAATGATGCTTATCACGATGATGATGATGATGCTGCTGATGTATATTTAGCAACAATAAAACCAAGTGTTTCACACTGTGAGTATAGACTATGCTGCGCTTCGGTGGGTAAACTAAGACACCTGTATGCATCTTGAAATGACGTTTTTTCCATCACTTCTCTTTTCGAAAGGGCCATGTATAAAGCAATCGTTGTCTCGGGACTACAATCGGTGTATACTTAAGACCCGTAGTTAGTAGCAACATGATAAAATTCCTCTCTTCTTCTTTTTGTTTGTTTGTTTGTTTCTCTTTTGTAACAATTAGCATCCATGAAAATTACTGTTGCAATTCTGGCTCTGGTCGCAGCCGTCCATGCCAACGAGGCATTGGCCTCAGACAGCGAAAAGGGCATCCTGCGCTCCACCATCATCAAGAACCCTCGCCAGTCGAACCCACTGGAAGTCGCAAGAAAGCGATATCGAATCCTCAACAAGCGCAGACTGGACAAGCGGGACCCCTTCAATGCGGCTCTGTACAATGACCAAGGCTCGCAGTATCTCATCGACGTTGGCATCGGAACTCCTCCTCAACATTTCGCTGTGACACTGGACACCGGCAGCGCTGACCTGTGGGTGCCCTCCACGCAATGTCCTGCCAGCTCATGTCCCTTCTACAGATTCGATACGTCAAACTCATCCACCTTCAAGACGCTCAACAAGCCCTTTGGCATCCAGTACGGCATTGGCAGCGTCAATGGTACGTACGCGACCGACACTGTCTCAGTTGGCGGTGCATCAATTGCAAATCAACAATTCGGTCTGGCTTCCATAACCGAAGACATCATGCAACCCAATCCCTCGGCCGGTGGGGTTGGCTCAAACACACCAGAGCCCTTCAACACATCCACCACCAACGTGGAGGCCAACGGTATCCTGGGTCTCGGCTATCCATCGCTGACGCAGGCCAACAGCCAGGGTGAAGGCGCCTACAACCCCTTTGTCTTTAATCTGGCTGCTCAGAACGTCATCAAAGAGCCCATCTTTTCCATCTTTCTAAACAGCATTTCAGAACCCAACTGGTCTGGTGAGATCATCTTTGGCGGCATTGACCAGTCCAAGTTTGACGGCGAGCTAACCTACCTGCCCGTGGCCAGCCTGACAACACGATCCTCGTCTGGCATCACATCATCTGATAGCAATGCCGGATACTATTACTGGATGGTCTACGGCCAAGGCCTGGGTGTCAAGAACTCCAACACAGGATCCAACCCAAGCTGGAGGCTGCGTGAAATTGGCGCCTACATTCTGGATACGGGTACCACCTTGACCTATCTGCCCACATCGGTTGCCACAGAAATTGTCACTGCCTTTGCTGGCGAGAGAAACTATGCTCTTGACCGCCAATCAGGTGTGTTTATCGTCGACTGTGCCACTGCCAAGAGTCCTGCCATCTTCCAGCTGCAAATGTCTCAATCAAGTTCTGTCAGCAATAGTCCCTTGACCTTGAGTGTGCCTGCCTCTGAACTGGTGATCCCTATTGATGGCACAACTGCTGATAATGCGCAGGTTTGTATGTTTGGTATTGCTCCTTTAGGTGGTGCTGGTGGCATTGGATCCAACATGTATCTTATTGGTGATTCTGTACTTCGTTCTGCATACATGGTGTTTGACATGGGAAAAAACCGTGTTGGTCTTGCGGCAAACAAGAACATTGGAGGATCTATTACCGTTGGCAATGTCACAACCAACTCTTCTTCTGATTCTACTAGTGCAGAGAGCTCTTCTGCCGGCCAATCTATCAAATCATCTATCGCAGTTTCTGCAGGTGCGCTCGCCATCACTGCCATTGCCATGGCTGCCTTGTAAAAAAAACAATCATGTTGGGAGATTCTGCTAGAACTTGTATAAATTACACCATTTCCCCCCTTCTGTTCTTTGTAATATCTATACACTACCTCTTCTTTTTTTTTGTAATTGAAAATATAAAAAATCTAATGTTCTAATATCAAGAACGAATCATCGGAAAACGCCTATTGGCATTTGCTGCCGTAAACTTTCCCATGTGCTTCTTGTTTATATCAAATCATGACATCGGATTTGATCAGGATCTCATGTATATATGCTGCCGTATCGATTATTCTGAGATGAGCTCTTTCATCTCGTATGATTTCATGTTTAATCATACCATGCAGAGTTGCAATAAATTACCTCATGCCATCTTCCAATTATTCTTTGACATTGCAAAACAAGGGAAATTTACCCGATTTAGCTCTACATAGTGGGTAACATGGAAAATAGGCTCCAATTGTGTAGAAAATTAAAGTTTATGACCAGATGCTCATGTTTCATCACGGCATGTTTCTTTTGTGCCAAGGTTCATTATACGCATGCAGAGTTGAGGTTATTTGGCTGTGAACCATACATCATGCTTCGGCTGTATATACTTGAGAGTAGCGCAATCGATATAGCCTCTATTTGCTGATAAAACATCTCAATTTGATAAAACGTTAGCCATGTGCCACTGAGATCATCAATTTACTATATATGATTCATTTAAACTTGATTAAAAGCATCTAGTATAACAACGTACAAGTAAAAGTAAAGATAGAATCAGCATTTACAAGTTATAGTGAACAATGATTGACCAGATCTTGATCCGACATATGCTTATTGCTGGTATAATTGTAGCTACATGTTAGGAATATATGAGCCTTTGAAATTGACTCCATCCATTTCAATCCTAATTGAGGGGTTTGACATTTTTTTCTTTTTCTTTTTCTTTTTTTTTTCTTTCTCGTTGATTTGCGTTCATATTGAAAGCAACTCTTTTTGTTGCAATGCGTACATAAAAATCCAATGCTAAAGCTCATTTTACTATTCATCTATCTCTTTATAATAGCACCTGCCCAGACAAATGGAAATACTATATCCCTACTGATAGAGAAAGCAAATCAGGTGAAAAGGCTACAAAAGCGATCAGCAGCACACAGTCTACAATTGTACAACAACAATGGAGCAGAGTATTTGATCAACATTGGCATTGGTACGCCCATCCAGAACTTTACGGTCTCTCTAGACACGGGCAGGTAATTCAGTGGATTGTGTCGGTTGCGAGTGTAAGCATCTAACAGCATGATTAGCTCTGATCTCTGGGTACCTAGCACCGCTTGCTCTGAGCAAGAGTGTCCATACGACAAATTTGATCCATCCGCATCGTCTACATTCTCAATCGTCAATGACACGCCTCCTTTTTACATTGCCTATGGTATCGGATCAGTGAATGGCACGTTTGCAAAAGACGATGTTCATTTAGGAGATGCACACATTTCTCAGCAAATATTTGGCTTGGCCTCATCCACGCAGGACCTCATCTTGATGCCGAGTTCTCCCTCCAACGGAATCTTGGGATTAGGCTATCCAGCATTGACTACAGGACATGTAAAGTACGATCCGTTTCTCTTCCGACTACACAAAGAGGGCCAGATTCAAGAACCAGTGTTTTCCATCAGTATGGGATCAGTGCATGATCAAGGCTGGACAGGTGAATTGCTTTTGGGTGGTACAAATCCAGAGAAATATGTGGGAGAAATCGCGTATGAACCAGTTTGGGGAGGAAACACTTACTGGATGGTGGGTGGAAAGTCTGTCCATATTATCAAGGAGACTACGCAAAGTGAGGTCATGCTCAACAACACATTTGCATCTGTACGAGGCTTGATCATTGACACTGGTACCACCTTGACGTATATGGATCATGCCCTTGCAGACGAAATCGTGCGCATGGTGGCAGGAAACGTTGTACTCGATCAAATGTCAGGCGTATATTTGATTGATTGTGGAGTCAGGGGAGATGCAACAACCAACTATTTTCTGGAGTTTACCATGGACAAGACAAAGCTTGTTATCCCTATCAATGATCTGATTTTGCCCCTTGTAGGAGGAGCTGGAGTAGGAGGTCCTGATGAAAAGGACTTGTGCATGTTTGGTATTGCCCCATGGATGACTACAGGCACAAGTCAAAAGATGAATGAAAAAGGCTGGATATTGATTGGAGACTCGGTGCTCAGATCGACCTACTTGGTTTTTGACATGAAGAATCACCAAATCGGATTTGCTAAAGTAAAGTTCATGCTAATTCCTTATTGACGGTGCAATATGTAACACAAAATTCATCCATGTTAATTTAGACTTCCATGCATGCCACGAAAGAAGCATTGTCCTCCCTCGAGAGTGGTACTCCATCTCCGAACATGTCTTTACATAAACTAGAGATCATCTTTGGTGTAGCACTCATTGTAGTCACTCTAATTCTCAATAACTGAATGGTCCGTGCAGCTCCTGACAGCTTCGTAGTGTGTATATGAAACTCCATCTGGACTATTACAAAAGATCCATTATAGATCGATGCAAGATTTTAGAAGCTTCAAAGAGAAAAGGGATGATCTGCCAGTTCTAATGTGCATATTTTGTATTGAAAATGATGTATCCTGTCTGTTTATGGTAACTCTATACAGTTATTCCAAGTAACCAGAACCTTAATCTGGTAAATTTTAATAAATTACATTTGTAAAAGCATCAGATGTCAAGTTGAACATATGGTTCCTGATTGCCATGGCAACGCATTGATGATCGGAGTTGATGGATCTCGTCCCTGGTTGCCATGGAGACGGGAATCCTCTGTCGATAATGTAGATCAACAAACCTCAAGCTCATTGCTAGCTGTATCAGAGCTTCTATTGTTAGTGCCAGTCTCTTTTAGTAAATGGGTATAGCAATTGCATGGTATCCAAGATACTAAAAATGGTTCCAGACCACATTGGACATATAATGTGACCATAAATGCGATCACCAGTTCAGTCATCTTTGACCGAATGTTCAATCAGAATCGAGATTTAGGATTTTCATATATATACGGGTACAATATTTCGGCAATATCTTTTTCGTATCTTGTTGCACAAACTAGTAGGATGAGGCGCATCACAATTCAAGTACTACCAAATGTACCCTACCCCTCCTTCTCCTTCATCATTACATTATAAATAGGGCGGGGAATACAAGAAAAAAGTATGATCCCTGGAGCATAACATCATCATGATAATATGGAAATATGACAATGAATATATAAAATGCATTTGGATCAGTGAAAAGTTTTTTTTTTGCCCATCAAATTGTATTAACACCTCTGACATTGAGCTAATTAGATGTTCATCTCCGCGCATTAGAAAGGTGATCATTGGTTCTTTTTAATTTTACAATCATTTATTTTTGGTATTTTGGCTTCTTCTTACTTCTTCTCCTTTTTTTTTTTTTTCTTAATTTTATAATATGGACATTGTAAATCAACAACAACAACATCATTATGAAAACACAAAAGAACTTTTAATGAAACGATTAGCTGATGCTAGTCAATATAAAATATACCCATCGATTATTCCACGAAATGAATTACCCTTAAGAAAGATTTTACTCACCACGAGGTAATGAAAAAATACTAGTATTTCCCACACGAACATTATTTTAAACATGTTCTAGATTGTGGAATCATGTACGTAGACAGCAAGCTATGTTAACCATGTCATCTACTGCTGATGACTGGCTCTTTGAGCAAGAAAATAGTAACGAAATTATACCCATTAAAGAAGAGGAGGAGGAAAAGGAAGAGGAACCAGAAAAAACCGAAAATCATGGCCATAAAAGAAGAATCGACGATGAGCCAGAACAATTACAAATAAAAAAATCCAAATCATCAAACAACAACAATACTACTTTTCAACATTTCATTGATTCCCCGGCTTCACCGGCTGGTCCGGTTTCTTCTCTAACATCTACCTCTTCTACGCCTCCTCCAACGACAAGCAACAGCCCTGCAGTCTTATTAAGCGCATAACAATCATAAAAAAAAGCCCTATATCATATTATCATCGCACTATCTTATATTCACAACATTTATTTTGAAAAAAACTGGTTGAAATAAAGAAAAAAAAAAAACATATATAAATAGGCTAAAAATGACCTATTGCGTACCATACTGAACTTAAAAAGAGTTACTTTTTCAATGAAAAATATGTCATTTCCCCTCTCT
>JAXQGS010000966.1:0-12839 GCA_037040325.1 Mucor sp. M7501 | reverse complement strand
CCGACGGATCTGGAGGACCAGTGGAGTAGTAGTATATGAAATTCAATCCCAGCCCTGGCTGGCTGCTGCTGCTGCTGGTGGTGGTGTTTTGCCTTGACAACCACCTTTCGTATAGTAAAAGACACTCTAGACGTCTAATTGCTTTCGCTGCTACGCTGAATCTCTGTCAATATCACTCTGTAGGTTCCAATCGCATGCTGCTGCATCTTGAAATCCGACATTTGAGTATACATGTTGAGGATCTCTCCTCGTTATTGGGCACATTTCTTCGGTTTATTTAGATGACAGCTTTGGTGAGATGTTCTGCTATGGCTTTCTGTGCCGCTTCGACACGTATTGGCCATATTTGATATTTATTTACAGGATTCAAGTTTAATCAGATGTGCTACATATACTGATTTACGACTTATTGACAACTAAGGGCTGAATGATTTGATTATGCCCCAAATTTTGAACGTTGCAGACATTTTCTTCGACATTCAAACTCTTTCAATTTCTTCTTATCATTCACAAGTTCTTGACTATTATACATTCTGGTTTTGTTCTTGAATGCTACGAGGTCTATTGCGATTTCTTTAATGCTTTCGTAGGTACTATTTTTGCACTTGGTCAGTAATATTTTTTACAAGCTTTTGGTTTACATTTACTTCAAAAGCTCTTGACGCCTTCGCAATTGGTGGACAGGCCCGCATGGTCAATAGCAACTAGTATGTTTTTCTTCTCTTTATCAGCTGTGTAGCTCAGCAAGTCTAGTCAACAAGTTAATATCCATTCATATTCAATATAAACGACAAGTCATTTCCTTACCCTGGGTGTTTCCATTCGAGGTGATTTCAGCCATCAATTCTTCTCTTGGCTTTTGATCTCTCTTGTTGAATGGCTCGCTTGCCGACGAACTTGGGCTGATGTAGACTCTGTCTACCAGCGATCTTGCATGCAGTCTTTCAATCATCAGGTTCAACAAACGTATTCGCTTCATGTCGTCCTTTTCCCCGTTTGACTTCCTGGCATACCCAATTACTTCAAGTAATGTTGGCACTTGGAAGCACTAACCAGCAAATATCATGCGAATAAAAGATTGTTTTATCATTGTAGAAAAGATAAAAGACCTCAAAAGAGGAGAGCAACCTGAAGAGAGAAAGAAGATACATCGCGAGTACTGCATAATAATCCGGTAATGTCCAGCAGGAGTAGTGGTCCTCTCAAGCATCAGTCTTACGTAAAGTATTCCGATACAATGTCCGGCAGAGGTGTGTGTGTGTGTGTTTGTGTCGTGGCAGGCAATGTTTTGACTATCAACTATTCCCTCTATTTTTTTCCTGTTGCATTTTTTACTATACCAAATGACCTCCATCGAGAACAACTTTCGATCTCTAAGCAGACTAGCAGCAGAATGCCAGCGACAAGTGGAAAGACTCTACCACGTTGACTCGATTACAGTACAGAAAGAAGTTGCTGAACTGATACGATCCAGCATCCGTTGTTTGGCCACGGATATCGAGGTAAGCCGTGCATGCAGCGCACCATCTGCATGATGTTCATTAAAGACTAGGTAGTGAAACAATTAGCAGAGGAGCAAGATACAGAAGCGTCAAAAATGAGTATTCTGAATCGACTTGGAGAATACGAGAACCAACTAAAACAGTAAGCATAGTATAAAGCGCAGAATCAACCCCACTGAGTGCTCTCATAGGCTGCAAGTGAGTTCACGTCAAGCCATCTTGAGGTCGAAAAAGAGAGTAGACGAGGAAGAAAAGAGAAACCGAGAGGAGCTGTTTGGCATTGGAGCCAAGAGGTTGAATGGCAAGAGTTTCACAGAACAGTACGAGCTGAAGCAGAAGGGGCTACAGAGAGGGTAATAGTAAACATTGGGGGGGGTTGAATCACAGGCATGATGGGCTGACCATCTTATGGGTATACTATAGCCAGCATGATGAGGCTGTTCTAAGAGCATCCTCAGATGTCACTGAGGCGCTAAAGAGAACGAACACACTAATGCAACAAGAATTGGAGAAAAGTACATTTTCAGCTAGCATGCTTGGTAAGGTGGATTGATTTGTATGAGAGCGGATATACTTAAAATTGTTTAGCCGAGTCTTCAAAGACGCTCTCATCAACGCACACGGAATATCAAAATCTGGGATCTCTTATCCATATTTCTAAAAGAGTGATTACTCAGCTTGAAGCCTCAGATTGGTTTGATCGGCTCTTGCTCTTATTTGGTGTATTGTTGTTTAGCTCGGTTGTGCTGTATATCATAAAGAAACGCACATGGGATGTTGGCATTTCGTGGGTATCATGGTTGAGCCAGACCAAGAAGAGCAAAGAGACATTAGCAACCACCATTGTCACTGTGATTGCACAATCCACAGCAACCGCCATAGCAACTGCCACATCCAGCACTACCCTCACTACCACTACCGCTACTACCCTTCTTGATTCACTGATTGAAACTGCCTCCCCGGCAATTGCGGGTATAGTAATCAAAGACGAACTTTGAATTCAATCGTTGTACAATAAGAAATCATTGCTGTTAATAGGTTGATATAAATTTGTGTCAAATAATCTTATCAAATGTGAATAAACGATTGGCTTTATTTTGGGTTGCGTCGGAACCGTGAAAAAAAAAAACCACTATAAAATAGCTTGCACCCCCACACACAATCAAGAAACGCAAAAATCAGCTCTCTTCTCTTTTGTTTGTATAAAAGAACTTTTTTTCATCTTACATTTCCAGTTCTTTTTTCTCTCTCTCTCTTCAAAACCCCCCCTACTTTTTCTCATAACCTTACACCATGGAGATCGCTTTGATGCAAGCAAAGAAATCTTGCCCATTCATTAATGTGGCTTCCGCTTCATCTCTTCGTCGACTTACGACTGGAAGCACTGCTAACCAAGCCATGAGCCCTTTGATGAACAAGGCCAAGCAATGCCCCATCATGAGCAAGGCCATCCAATCTCGCTCGATCTCGACCTCCAATGTTGTAGCTCAATCGCCCTCCAAGCCTGTAAAGGCAACTGCTGGTAAGATCTAGAGACAATCAAATGTTGAGCATTGCGGAGATGTCTCATCTCAATTTTTTCGCCTCTTTATAGTCACCAATCATGGCCAGGGTCCCATCCCCGCTGCTACCGCTGTCTCTCATCAGACCAAGAAGCACTTTGATTACGAGAGCTTCTATCAGGAGGAATTGGACAAGAAGCACAAGGATAAAAGCTATCGTTATTTTAACAACATCAACCGTTTGGCCCAAAAGTTCCCTCGTGCCCACACCGCTCGTGTCACCGATGAGGTGACTGTATGGTGTGCTAACGATTACTTGGGCATGGGAAGAAGTCCTGTATTGACTGATACAATGAAGTATGTCTCCGATAAATGTCCACCCCCTTAGATCCGTGTGTAAACAAACACTAACATGTAACAATTTAGACGTACCCTCGATCGCTATGGCGCTGGTGCTGGTGGCACTCGTAACATTGCAGGAAATGCTGATCTTCATCTGCGTCTTGAATCTGAATTGGCTGATCTCCACCACACAGAAGGTGCCCTCGTATTCTCCTCATGCTACGTCGCCAATGACGCTACCCTCTCCACACTTGCCTCCAAGCTGCCTGGCTGTGTCATCTTTTCTGATGCCTTGAACCACGCTTCCATGATTCAAGGTATGCGCCATTCAGGTGCCCCCAAGAAGATCTTCCGCCACAACGACATGGAACATCTCGAGCAGCTCTTGCAGTCTGTTGATCCCAGCGTCCCCAAGATCATTGCTTTTGAATCCGTCTACTCCATGTGCGGTTCCATTGGTCCTATCCGTAAGATTGTTGATTTGGCCAAGAAATACGGTGCCATCACCTTTTTGGATGAAGTTCATGCCGTTGGTATGTATGGTCCTCGCGGTGCTGGTGTTGCTGAGCATCTCGATTACGACTTGAATGCTGCTAACCCTACCATGGGCAATGGCAGTATCTTGGATGAGATTGATATCGTTACTGGTACTCTGGGTAAGGCCTATGGTGTTGTAGGTGGTTACATTGCTGGTTCTGCTTACCTCGTTGACATGATCCGTTCTTATGCTCCCGGCTTCATCTTCACTACCTCCCTCCCTCCTGCTGTCGTTTCCGGTGCCATGGAGTCTGTCAAGTATCTCAAGGAATCCAGCGCTGAACGCAACCTTCAACAAATCAACACGCGTACCGTCAAGTCTCGCTTGGGCGACATTGGTATTCCCGTCATCCCTAACCCTTCTCACATTGTCCCTGTGCTTGTGGGTGATGCCGCCGCTGCCAAGTTGGCCTCTGATGAGCTCTTGTCCGAGCATGACATTTACGTCCAAAGCATCAACTACCCCACCGTCCCTGTTGGCGAGGAGCGTCTTCGTATCACTCCCACTCCTGGCCACAATGCTCCCATGATTGACGAGCTTGTCCATTCGCTCGACAAGATTTGGACTCGTTATGGCTTCAAGCGCTCCGAGGACTGGTCTGCTCAAGGAGGCTGCGCCGGTGTTGGCGTTGAGAATGCCGTTGAGCCTACTCCCATGTGGACTGACAAGCAACTTGGCCTTGACAAGGTTGTTGATAGCCAACAAGCTGCCAGCAACACAAACTAATCAAACGGAGTTACATCAAGCTCTACTTTCTTTTTGAAATAAAAAGTGTTAGCCCTCTTCATTGAGGTTGATTTTTCATCTTCCTTCATGATCTCTTTTCTAACCGCAATGTTTAATGACGATGAGAGCTACTGCACCACTGATTTGAAAGACGCAGACAAGATTCCGCCCCTCATCCTGAACATTCTAGTACAGCTGGGGCCTGCCATCAAGTACATGGCATTGTTCACTGACGTACTGATGTGGAAGACCCCCAGCGCTTCTATATTGCTTGTGTTCCTCTGGATTACACTTTGTACCTGGACCCAGAGATGGCTGGTCTTTGGGCTACCATGTCTATGTCTTGTGAAACTTGCATCAAATTGGCTGAACACAAACATACTACGCAGACGCCGTGAAGCAAGCGAATGTAGAGCACACCAGATGCACCAAGATTTGAACGTATCAAGAGGGATTCAGCCAAGCAGGCCAATCTCACTGCAAGAGACCTTGCACCATCTGCAACAGATCCAGACGTGGTGGTTCTCCCACTGCCAGTGGAGGCATTTGTCATCATATGCAAATCAACAGGTTGCTCATCGTTTACTCATTCCCATCTGGCTATTATGGGCAGCACTGAACTTTATCCTAGGATCACATGGGATTCTTGCGCTGGCGGGAACTTGGCTTCTTGTTGCTAGTTCCCCATGGTACCAAATAATCCTGCTTGCATTAAAGAACAATCCAGTCTTGTACCACTACATGAGAGCATTCGTTGATTACAACATTTGTTTGTTTGCCTTCACCAGGCATTCCTGTGTCAAAGTAGTAGCGCCCAATGGTGCAACCCAACTGCCGCTAATGTCGCCACCACTCACGCCTTCCACGTCTTCATCCTCTGAAAACCCCAAAGAAAGCTATCGCTGTGCAGTTCCATTGCTATTTGAAGTCTACCAAAACCAAGTAAGAAGAGTCATCAGGGCCATTGTACGACGGCAAGACGACAAAGAATTCTCACAATTTGTAGAGATACTGGTTGGGGCTTGGCTGGACCGAAAGTTTATTACAAAGTGAGCGCGAACCTTGGTAAATAGATGAGCCTTCCAAAGTAATATCTTTTAACCTGCTGATGGTCGTACTAACTGCTGTATTTGTATAAAGGACTGATAACCAGTTGAAGCCCATTATATCAAAAGAGGAATACAAATTACCTAAAGAGACGAGATCAACAATCCAAGATTTAGATAAGCACGTCAAAAGAACGATTATCAAAAGCTGGGTGTGGACAGACAGAGATTGGTGGGTTGATATGACAGGCGAACTGGAGGAGAAGGTTGATAGAGATGGATGGCAGTACGGAGATAACGGTTGGCAGCATCTGATGAGCACACCAGGTCCATGCTCATTTACAAGGCGAAGAAAATGGTGCCGACGAGCTAAACTTATCGAAAGGCAGTTGATCCTTACCGACGAAGAATAATCCAGGAGATCAAGATGATCAGTACGTAGTAGCAAAGCATTTCATATCAGTAGCATTATTACATTGCATTAAAAAGATAGTGCGGCTCAATTTGTCAGTTCATCATAAAAGAAATGAGTGCCATTTTACGTCGCGAGTTGCCGATTTATCAACGTTTCCACATTATAAAGGTTTGTCTGCAAGGTATTTTTTCTTTTCTCTCTTCTAAGTGCTTATTATAACCATCCTAAAGGTAAATATCTCATTAAAGTATTTTTACATACTCATGGCCTCAAGTATAGCCAACTGATGATTGTATTTTTAGGATGATGCAAATAGTAATACCCATTACAAAATGAGCCTGCCAGCAAAGAGTTATCTCAATGTACAGCTAAAGAAACAAACGACGGAGGGAGATATTTCAATGCTTGAGGACGACTCTTTAACAGCTCATCTAGCAAGAGCAACAGTGTTACAGCAGCACCCTCCTCATCTAGCAACAATAGCAACAGTGAAGCACTAGAGTCCTCCGCTCTCAAAGACATGTTCAAAAAACTAGACCCTACCAAAAAATGGATATTATCTACTGGAAAGTGCGTAGATGATGATTTGTACATGTTTGACTCGCAATGTAATTACGATCATCCAAGTAAATCATTGATAATGGATCCAGAGGACAACAACTATACTATACTCGACGTCTTCACTCAAGCAGAATTACAAGAGATACGCACATATAATGAAAAGCAGCTCCCATTGATGACTTCTGAGCTCAAGGAACACCTCATGGCATACAGCAAAAACAACGCTCAAGATATTCGCCGTGCTTTAAGAATTCACAACACATTTGATGATGATGATTCTGACAAAGACTGGATAAACCACACCATTTATTCTATACTCAGACAATATGAAGCTGGAAATATGGAAAAGGATCATCTTGAAGCTTGGTATCAATCCCAGATATGGTCGATGGTTGAAGTAGGATAGTATTCAAGTTGTAAGGTTGTTGAGTTGTAAGTGAAGATGTCTGACCCACGTAGCTGGCGGGCGGTGGAGTGAAAACGCGTTTGATACTTTGGAAGGCATTGATGCTGTGACAGGCGAATCTGTGAGCCATGCAAGCCGAAAGCGAAAAAATGCCAACAGACACATCTCATCACTCAACATCATGGATAACACGCAGTTTGGATCCAGACTCGACATGATCTTTCGAAAATGCACACCCAGCCATTCAGAAGCTCTAGAGTCTGGTGGTAGTGAAGCAGGCACCAACGACATCAACAGTGGCACGACAAAGTATCTGCACGAAAGAATGTACAAGCTTCCGCGTACGCTCAAAGATATGCTCGATGGACTTCATGAAGCAGTATTCAAGACAGATCCACAACAATAGCAGCAATTGAGAACAGTAGGCTTTATACTCAGTGGCCTTAATAGCCAAATGATTACATTGGATAGACCTACGTTATATGTTTCTCGTGTCATTGGTTCCCACATCTCACAATTTAGCTGCAATCTCTTCTTGGGCCTGTCGCAATGCTATGTTTTAATTAGATAGTCAGATTTCCTTTGTCTGTGCCAGTTCCAGGTTGGTTGTCAAGCGTAAACTGGGCTCTCTTGGTTACGAAGATATCCTGAAGTCTTGCGTGTGATTAAAACTTGTGACATAACGCCTCTGGATTTGGACACTTGTTTGTTGAACCCGCCCCCTTTCCCAAAGCCAGTGACCTCCAGCTCGACGGAAACGGCCTCCACCTCAGCAAGATTATCACCCAAGAAAAAGCTAAAAAGCCATCAGTAATATATGATATCAGTAATATGTAATTGTAAAATAAAAAGTAATACCACTGTAGTGATCTGAAAAAGCCTATACAGCAAAATATTCAGTGTTAGATTTCATGAGATTTTGCAGTGTTTTGTCCTCAAAATGGCTCGAAAGTGATAAATTGAACTGCTCATTTGGAAATCATCAAAGCAGAGACAAGGTATTAACTTGCGCGTTGTCAATATAGCCTACATCGCTTTCTAAATGCCATGTAAATTGCATTTACTACAATATCCTATGGCTTGAACATGGAAATGGACAGCACATTTGGATGTAATCCTATTCTAAGGATAAATCAGATGCTAAGTTGTCGAGAACCACTTGTCCATAAGTGCTTCTTGACATGAAAAGAGCCAAAGTGCCTTGTCCATGCCGTCGATTACTGGAACAGAGTGATTGATCGCTCAAAGGAAGAACAGCCACCCTATCACTCGGAGTTGACCCAATGTCTGTTTTCACTAGCTTTTTTAAAAATCCTTTCAAAACGTATACTTCTTTCCTCTTGTCTTTTTTTTTTTTCTTATAAAACATCCACATGGTTCCTACTCAAGAAGAGTTCTTGATTGTACGTAACAAAAGCTGTATGCGTCTCAAGGACGAAATGCTAACGACCATTGACTAGAACGAACACGACATACCATACGAAGAAGAGCTTCTTCGAAGCCCCTACTCACTTCGCTCATGGCTTCACTACATTGATCATAAACGACTTGGATCATTCAACGAGCTCTGCTTTGTATTCGAACGTGCACTCAACGAACTACCAGGCTCTTACAAATTATGGAAACAATACCTGGATCTTCGACGCGATAAGTTAAAGGGCTTGAATGCAGTTCGACACAAAGCGCTGTACAATCATGTCATTGCCTTGTATGAACGCGCACTCGTCTTGCTGAACAAAATGCCTCGTATCTGGTTGGATTATCTCTCATTGTTGACAACACTTCCCATCATCACAAAAACGAGAAGAGCCTTTGACAGCGCTTTGCGTGCTCTGCCTGTTACTCAACATGCTCGCATTTGGGATCTTTATTTGCAGTTTGCCAAAGCCGCAGGTGGAGAAACTGCTATTCGTATTTACCGTCGTTATCTCAAGGTATGTTTTTCTTTGATTGTGTTTGATTCATGTTGCTGAGACGGTTTGTGATTAGCTTGAACCTACTTTTGTCGAAAACTATATTGAAAGTCTTGTCAAACTCGAGCATTACGACGAAGCAGCACTCAAGCTTGTCTCGATTGTCAACGATACCAAATTCAAGTCTGCTCGCGGCAAATCACACTATCAATTATGGCAGCAACTATGTGAATTAGCAGTTGAACATTGCGACGAAATCAAGAGTGTGCAAGTGGAACCTATTATTCGATCAGGCATCAAGCGATTCACAGATCAGGTGGGTGTCCTGTATTCTCGTTTAGCCATGTATTGGATCAAGATGGCACAGTTAGAAAAAGCCAGAGATATCTTTGAGGAGGGCATCACCACCGTCATGACCGTCCGAGATTTCACAGTGATATTCGATGCGTACGCCGAATTCGAGGAAGAGATGATTACAACAAAGATGGAGATGGCTGCTGAACGCGAAGCCGCTGGAGAAAAGGACGAAGAAGAGGATCTTGATCTCGATTTACGCTTGCTGCGATTTGAACGTCTGATGGATCGTCGACCTTTCTTGGTCAACGATGTCTTGTTGCGACAGAATCCCAACAATGTGTTGGAATGGCAGCAACGAGTAACACTGTGGGGCGACAACAAGGAAAAGGTGGTCGAGACATATACACAAGCTGTGCAAACAGTGAATCCCAAAAAGGCACACGGCAAATTGCATGAATTATGGGCTCGATTCGCTAAATTCTATGAAGATGGTGGCGACTTGGTCTCTGCGCGTGCTATCTTTGAAAAGGCTGTCAAGGTGAATTACAAATCTGTCAATGATTTAGCCGAAGTTTGGTGTGAATACGCAGAAATGGAGACTCGTCATGACGACTTTGACGCAGCAATTGAAGTGATGGCTCGTGCAACACAAATCCCTGGTATGCTCTCCGTGAACCCCAAGCAGATCAACTTTCACGACGAATCAATCCCTGTTCAACAACGTGTATTCAAGAGTCTGCGTTTATGGAGTTTCTACATTGATTTGGAAGAAAGTGTGGGTACCATTGAAAGCACCAAAGCAGTCTACGACAAGGTGATGGATCTCCGTATTGCCAACCCACAGACCATTGTAAATTATGCCACCTTTTTGGAGGAAAATCAATACTTTGAAGAGTCATTCAAGGTGTATGAGCGTGGCATTGAACTATTTGGCTGGCCAATTGCTTTTGAATTGTGGAATATCTATTTGGAGCGATTCTTGAAGCGTTACGTAAGTTTGCCAAGAGCGAATGTTTATTGTCCATTGCTGACTCTTGCATAAAATAGGGTGGAACCAAGTTGGAGCGTGCAAGAGACTTGTTTGAACAAGCACTAGAGGAATGCCCTCCCAAATACGCTAAACCCATCTACCTCATGTATGGTAAGCTTGAAGAAGAGCATGGTTTAGCCCGTCATGCTATGCGCATCTATGACCGAGCTACCAAGGCCGTTGCCGACGAAGACCGCATGGTCATGTACGAATACTACATTGCCAAAGCAACCGAGTCCTTTGGTGTTATGGCGTCCCGTGAAATCTATGAACGTGCTATTGAAGCACTCCCTGACAAGGATGTCCGTATTATGAGCTTGAGATATGCCGAATTAGAAAGAAAGTTGGGCGAAATTGATCGTGCTCGTGCTATTTATGGTTTTGCTTCACAATTATTTGATCCAAGAGTAAGTGTTTAGCAGTAGTAGCGTGCCTGAGTCTGTTATTGATCTGCTTTTTATTTAGACACAACCTGGATTCTGGAAGACTTGGCATGACTTTGAAGTTCAACATGGCAATGAAGATACCTTCAAGGAAATGCTTCGTATCAAGCGTAGTGTACAAGCAACATTCCCTAGTGTTTAAAAAAAAGTTTCGAATAGATTGCTTTTATTACAGTTATAAGGGGTAGGGGGGGGGCTTTTTTTCTTGAAATTTCATACAAAATGGTGGGCGTAAAAATCAAACATTTAAAGGAGAACAGCTCAAGTCATTAAGAATGAAAGCGTGTATTTCTGACAGTTGATGCTGCTTTTGTAACTGCTGCTACCCGTAGAAGCAGAAGACGATGCATGCGAAGAGGTAGGTGACGACAAGGGAGAAGGTGCTGTTTGGGAAACTCGATCAGTAACAAGCATTCAAGCAACGGATGATAAACTCACAATGATGATTACTGCCAGATGCCGCCGAAGGTTCTTTGTTTTGATTGTCTTCCTCATTCTGTTTGCAGAGCTTTGTCCAAACTAGGTAAAAAATCGAGAATTGTCAAGAACAATAAAATTAGTACCACCATCTCCTTAATCCAACCAAATCTCGGCGAATGTACTTACTTAGACCACATGCATTGCACAGAGTACGAGGACCTATTATAGACGAATATGTGAGAAGGCTGTCTGTATGTGGATCAAGTGAAATTGACATTACCTAGGGGACCTTTGCGCCACTCTGGTGTTTCAGTGCTGTAAACAGAGCGCAGGTGAGAATTAGGGTTAAGCTTTTTCTCATGTAGTATACTACCTGTTACATGAATGGCACTGCTGCTTGGGGTTTGGCTTGATCTTTCTCTTTTCATTATTCTGCCAATTGCAATTGAGTTCGCATCGTCATGTTATAAAGCCAAATTCTTGTTCAACCTTACCTGTCGTTTCAAAGGACGCATGTTCTGGGATGTACTAGTGCGACACTCTTGTTCTACAGTGACGGAAAACGGCCGTTTTGCTGTGGCTCCAGACATGATTGGAGGCAGTTGAGGCATTATGGTGGATGCTGCTGTTATTGGTTTGTTTGCTGAATCTGGATTGATGATCATGTTTTCAAGTTCCTTGATACTGGGTAACTTGATGTTATTAATAGGCGATGCATTAATGAAAGATGGCCCAGCCAGTGATATTGGTGATAGGCCATTATTGTAGTAAACCTTATTATATCGTCAATCCATGGCTCAGCTTACACATGCTGCTACATGTACTTACCGGCTCTCTGTGCTGGTAGCTGTGGGATTGGTGTCTATTATACAGCACATTGAGTACACGTTGCTACTGATTTAAGCTTTTTCATGCGTACCTTTCCTGCTGCGTGGAAGCATCAACTGACATGGAAAACGAGGGTGCTGTGGATGATGGCCTGTCAGCACCAGAGGCAGATGATGCCGATGATGATGAGGATGATGATGCTGAGGAAGAAGAAGAGGAGGAGGAGGTTGGGTTGATCTTGAAGTAGTGGTACTGAGTCATTTGTGATGGATATGGGAAAGAAAGAGAAAAGAAGAAAGAAAAGCAAAAGATCCCCTTTTTTGCATCCGTTGGAAGATCATGATAGCAACAAACACCACGGATTACACAATAAATCACTCCAAGGTTGCACGGACAGAAACCTAGAATCTCGCCTATATAAAGTCGGAAGCACCCGGTTTATTCTTGCGTCTTTGACTGACTGACAAGCATCATGACGCTATTATTTAGTGCGTTTGATTCAAGACATTTGCACATCACATGTGTGCTGTATGTATACCTGTATATATATAATAGTCGCTACAGCACTTGCTAGCAGGATCCCTCTTTTTTTTCTCACTTGCTTCTTTCACTCTTTCTCTTTCTTTCTCTCATTTACACACTACTACTGCCTACCATGGTCATTTGGTTTTTTGAAAACAATCATTTCGCCAACGCGTGGGTACCCTTTGATAGATCAAACCAGAAAAAGCTAGAATACGTATATAGACACCATGAAGAAATCGTTCAATTGTGGGGCCAAAAGCAGAACGATACGCTCTCTCCACTGACAACAGACACACTCGTAGACCTCGACGAGGAAGACGACTCGATTCATCCAGACATCCAATA
>JAXQGS010000965.1:0-12894 GCA_037040325.1 Mucor sp. M7501 | reverse complement strand
CTGAAAGGTTTTTGGATGTCAATTTTCTGATCTGAGAGGACCAGTGGCAGCTCTGAAATTCAATCCCAGCCAGGCTGTTTTTTGGCCCTGACAACCGCCTTTTGCATAGTAAAAGACACTATAGACGTCTAAAACTGCTTTCACTACGCTCAATCATTGCCAGTGTCACCCTGTAAGTTTCAATAGCATGTTTCTACATATTGAAATCTGACATTTGAGTATTAAAGGCTCGGTGTGGCTAACATCCAAACTTGTATAATACTCGGGGACACCCAAACCAGGACACCAATACTGTCTTGCTGATCTTGACTTTGGTAGTGGATGCTCGATCATACAGATCAGGAAAACACTGTATGTGAGGTACCTGAGCTACTTGCGCTAATGAGATGTACAAGGCAACATTTTGACAAAATTACATATTCTGCTATCGAGTCAAAGCAATGTTGCCTCTGTCAGCGGATGTAATGTAGTACAGTAGTTAAGCAACATCATACGCTGTATATAATGCACAGGCCTTTGAATAAGAAGCAAAATACAAACTGTAAAGACCCTTTCATACCTCATTTGATGGGCCATGAAAAATCGGAAGCACTACTTTTGACCTCGTTTGAGCACGCTGTGCAACCTCGAGAGCAATAAAAAGAACGACTGCGCCTTGTCTTCTGGTTGTAGAGAGGGAATCAGACCAAGTAGAGAACTATTTGTCGCAAGTTGTTTATCTCGAAGACTATTATCCAAAACAATTGGCTGGATATCATTCAAAACAATCATTTTTCAGGGCATTAGTTTTTCTCATCACAAAGAGATCACTGCTCATCATCATCAAATGACACCTTGAAATGATATCTTTTCCCAATAAGCTTGGTCCAGTTTCGAAGCTCACCTCGTTCTTCCTCATTTAATAAAGAAGGTTGCCTTCCTATAGGTCAAAGATTACAAACACGAAAATGCTGCTATCAAACTAGTCGTTACACCTCTTCTTGTAACGGCCTGTCTCTATCAAAGGAAAGTTAGGAGGCACCTTTTGCTTTATATATTAATTGGAAACAGAAAAGTTCCATATTTTATTAAAAAAGGTTTGAAGAACTACCAAATATGCTATATACTCTTTTCATGGAACCGTAATGGGCGTTTCGTACCAGCATTTCTTCTTGATTGTTCTTGATTGAAAAGATAAAAAAAGGTAAGCTCCCTTATTCAAATGTTGCACAGTTTTCCGTATTCGATTTTGAAGCTTCGGCAAGCTATTTATTGGTAAGATGGTTGATATTGGTAATTTTCTGCTGCATATAATATAAAGATGTTGGAAATCTGATATCCGTTATTCAGGTACAAATTGAATATTATGAAGCCATCGTGGACCCAAAAAGCCATGCCAGATCAGCAAATCAAAGAGAGGGCAGAATCTTGATCGCGCAGCAACAATTTTCATCGGTATTGCCTGTTTGTGCATTGACGCTCCTTAAGGGTATATTGTATTACAAGGTAGAATGGAGAAAGCAGTGAATGATACAGTAGGGTGATTTGCATATAAAAAGGAATTGAGAATTCTCTCTGTTTTCCCTCTTGCTTCTTCTTTGTCCTCTGTTCCCTTCCCTTCAACAGCTTCACTAAAACACTACACCAGATCAAACATTCAACTGTTTTATACAAACCCCATTTCATATCGATGACATTCACAAATGAGCTATTTGTAATGGACGGTTTCGTGATGGCTGATTCGCCTGCAGTTTCGCCACCACCACACTTGCAACCATTGGCTGCTGCTAATAATGCATATCTAGACGGTACCAGTGGAGTGATTGCTCTAGACAGTAACTTTGATTTGGCAAGCCATCTGTTCCCACTCATAGATGAACAGTTTTCAAATACCACTATCAATGGCACAATGACAATGGAGGAATTCAACATCTTGAATACATGGCCAGAGGGAACCTTTTTGGTAACCTCTTCAAGGGCGCCAGAATTTGAACAAGATTCCTCTGGGCAAGGCACTCAGTTACAATCAAGCGATACCACTACACGTACTCAACCTATACCAATGATGAACACTCCTGAACTGTCGTCAGTGTATGCCGATAGCTACTCTCCATCCGTTGATGTTCCTAACAGCTGGGACCATGGTCCTGCCATTGGGTTGAATACATCGCTGTTTCTACAACATTACCAAGAAGAATATCTACCTTCGCCCTATGACGCTCAGCAGCAAGACATGGTATCACCATTTACCCAATTTGATTTAATGTATTCTCCTACCAATTCGTATTCTATCTTGGAGGAACAAAGCATGTATAGTGCCACACCTCCCACACAATCACCACATAGTCTCACTGAACATGACGATAGCCGCTTCCATACCACCACCATAGCTATGAACAGCAGTAGATCTGCCAATGCTAATGGCAAACCAAGATATGATTGCCCTGAATGCGATCAGACACTCGGTAGACCTCAGGATCTGAATAGACATCGTCAGACTCGTCATTCTGATATTAAGAACTTTCGTTGTGATTGTTGCGACAAGACTTTTACAAGAAAAGATGCATTGAAAAGACATGAAAAGTCCAAGAAAAGCGAACGTCGAAAGCAAAAACTACAACGTCAGGGCCGCTCTTTCAGCGCACACAAGAAGGTTTCGCCTTGAGTCATATTGTACATATATGATACCTCCTATCCACCATGTAAATACAGTCATCATATGTTATCTCTCTCTTTCTCTCTTGATCTTTCAATTTATGATACATTTCACCCTATATATATGTACACCATGTCTATTATCTTATGTCTATTTGAAAATTTGAGCAAGAAAACCATTGTTAAAAATAAAGAAAAATTACCAAAAGAATGTTTGTTTGTTTGTTTATATGAATCAAACCTGGAGACATTCGTATACTATCAAATAATGCGTCATGTGGGTAAAGTGGATAGCTTAAAAGTTATCAAAATCATCACGCCATGTACCACTGATTTAGAGGGATTGTAGCCGCTTGGCTGGTGTAGCGTTTGGCGTTGAGAGGCACTCTTGATATGCACGTGAAACTCTCCTTTCAGTTTTCGGAATACACGGCCTTGTTGTTCCTTGAGAAGCTTAATATCATCCATATCAAATTATCTAATAAAATCCCCATTTTATGGATAAAGCTATTTTCCAATACAGAATGTAACCTAAATTTTGATCTTGTAACAGGCTGGAAAAGGGCAGGAGATCCTTTTAGATCCGGAGCAAATGTTTTAAAATCTTCACATGTCTCTTAGTGTCAATGCGTCGTTTTAATTGCCAATAGGCATCATGTAATATGAGACATTGGATTGCCAATTTTGAGACAAGGGACATGATTTCATATTTAAGCAAGAACATTCAGCTGTATTTCTTTTTCTTCAACAACACACAAAAAATGACAACTGTGAAAAAGAGCGATAAACAGCTTGGTGGCCTTGATAGCCTGTTTCTCAAGGTGGAACATCCTCGTCGCTTGATGACTGTCACCTCCATTTGGACATTCAAGCAACGTTTGGACCAAAAGCAAGTGTACAAAGTGCTTGAGAAGCTATGTGAAGAATACCCAAGATTTGCAAGGACACCCGCCCATGAAGGCTTCTTTAGGTCTGCTACTTTGGTAGAACCTGTTGGCTGGAAGTTTCAAGATAACATTGTAACACATACATTAGAAGAACCCACTAAAGAAGCACTCCAGAAATACTGCGCTGAACAGGTAATAATAACTGATACTAAGCATCCTCATCTGGATGAGCAATTGACAGCCTGTTTATTACATAGGTTGTTACACCATTTGACTATACTAAACCTCTTTGGGAGCTTCATGCCATTTCCGGACTGGAAGATGATCGATATGCATTTTTCTGGAAAGCACACCACGCACTGGCAGACGGCGAAGGGTTCATCAGAAGTCTGCTGAGTACAACTTCCCTTGGCACAACACTCAAGAAATTGGAAGAGCAGTCTATTGTGTCTCATCGTCGCAAGAAGGAGAAAGCTACCACCACTAAAAATGATACCAGCAAACCAGAGTCTATTTGGCAACAGTTACCCGCATGCATTTCCGCTGTCATGAGCTTCATTTGGCTCATCTTTTACCAGATCTATGTCTATAGCGTTGTCACCATCCATGACTTGTACTGCGTCTTACTGTGCGTATTGCCTGTTACTCGCAAGGATCTGTATTACAAAGGTTTGCAATCGCATGAAAAGGAAATGGCCTGGTCGGATGATGTGAGTATCAAGGATATCAAAATCGTTCGTGAAGCTTTTGGTGGAACTCTGAACGATGTGATGTTGGTTGTTGTCACAAGATGCTTAAAGAGCTATTTGGAGAGTATTGGCAAGAGAAACGATAATTACATCAGTTTTATCATTCCTGTTTCTTTGCGCGAGCCCAGTGATTGGAGGTATGGGTCATGAATGCTGATGGAGCATGTTGAACACAGACTAATCCCAGTCTTGTATAGCTTTCAAAACGTCGTTAGTGGGTCGTGGGGGTTCTTTTCGATGAAAGATCTCGACACAAGACATCTTTTAAAGCAAGTGCAAACCGAAATGTTGGCCATCAAAAACTCGTATGGACCTCGTATGTTGTATGAGACATGGCAATGGTTCCTCACTCATGTTCCTGGGCTCTGTCCACCTATGAGTGTTTATAACCATGTGTGTGATATTCCCCATGGCGTCTTTACAAATGTGCCTGGTCCAACTGTTCCAATTCAATTTGCCGGTGAAGAAATTCAAGAGTATCGCACATTCCCTCCTCAAAGCGGTAAAGGTTCCATTGGTATGGCTCTTATATCCTACTCTGGCAAAATCAGTGTTGGTGCTATTGTAGACGTTCATCCTGATTACCCTAAAGTAGCTAATGGCGTCTGCAGTCGCTTTGCAGAGGAATTCCAGCTTATTCTTGACGAAGCAAAGATGGAAATCTCTAAAAAGAAAGCAAACTTGAATTTGCGCGAAAGAAAAGATAAATAAAGCATCAATTGCTACTCATTTTCCCTGTATTGTAATGTTCAATGAGTCGATTGATGTGTGTGGCATTCATTTATTGTAAAACTGTGATAATGCAAGCATTCAATAAAATGGCATTATACAAATTGTCCAGCTTGATTGCCATACACACAGTAACATGAAATTCTCTTATTGTAATATACAGCATCACTGATTTGAAGGTATAATATATGCAAACCTACTTTATATACATAAGAGCAAAGCCATGCGCCTTTTAAAGTGGCAATTAATGCGATATCTGGTGAAACAGCAACATTCCGTCGTACTACGTTACAATAGTTGGTATCGCATCGTGTCTTTGTTTGTCAATAAATTGCACTGAAGTTCTAGGCTACCAAAAGTTGTGTTTTGCTCTGAAGCTGCTTTGAGCTGGTTGACCATGGATGCTTTAGCCCTTTGCACAGTTGCATTCATGGGGTTGATTATAAGAGACTGTGCCTTTTTTGGTTGGTGGATTGCCATAAGAAGAGTGAAGATTCTCTTGGCAGGATACCATGATACACTCAAGCCTTGTCTAGAATGCAGTTGAAAGACTTCAAACCACATTGACACGGATGAATCGAATCTCTTTTGGTGAAGAATCTTTTTGTGACATTAGGCCCTCATGCCTGAGAAGCTTTGCCAATATGTTTGGGATGATAAACTATATCAAGTGGTGCCCCAAGCAAACCATGTGGTTATACTAGTTGACCCCTCTCCTCATTGTCCTCGAGGAGGCTATAATGAAATGTGCTGATCTATAGCTTAAAAGATCGTTTGAACGGTCTTTTCTAAAGAGTTCACACATTTATGAAAGTGTACATGGTACAAACTCTATTTTCAAAGGCAACATTTGGGATGCAATCACCATCTCAAATGTCCATTTGAATGATTTCATGATGTATAAATTCGCATGCAGTATTGTCTCCAACACAAATAGGATACATGACTTTTGGCTGCTTTGTTTGCAATCGAGGTGGTGCGGATTTGTCACCAAGAAAGGCTCCATTCATACATGATCTTGACAATTTGTTTGTGTGTGGGGTATTATTATTTTATTCAAAAAATGGGGTTGTCCGGCCGCATTGAGTTCAAAAGCTACATGACAATGTGGGGACAAGACCTGTATAAATACGACACTTGATAAAATCAGAACTTTGATATCTCCCCTCTCTTTTCTTTTTCTCTTTCTCTTTATAGCTATAAACACCATTTCGAAATGAGCTTGATACTGAACGATATCCACTTGCCGTTATTGATCAAAACCACACTATCAGAGCACCATCAGTACAAGACATTACCGTGGAACAATCTCGATCAACTGTCCAGTTTATGGGCTGGTAAGTCTCATTGAGTACAATCCAAGCAAAAGCGGGCCCCACACTGACCCTTTTCACAGTCTTCACTAAATACAAGCGCAACATCCAAGATGGATTTCGACTAGAAAACTTGTCTTGGAGACTATGGTATCGACAATCTGTGCTACAAAAGAAGGTGGAACCAAAAACCTCGGAGGATATTGACTTTTCAACAGCAAGCGCATCAACTAGCAATAAACATTTGACTCGAACTCGCTCTCTACCTGACCTCTCACAGTGGTCGCAACAAAAACAACTCTTGGGGACATCAGACTATAACATGAACGCAAAGCAAAAGTTTTACATCTCGGCAAAAGATGACATTCGTCTCAGTGAGGATCAAGAAGAGGTTGAGGACGAGGATGAGGATGAGGACGAGGACGAGGATGAACTCGAGGAAGAGCCAGAGCAACTCATGTTCACCAAAAAGACGACTCGATTCAATAGTTTCTCGAGCACAGCAAGCTCTGCCTTATCAAAGCCTGTATCATTGCTCACTGATATGCTTCAACGCACAGAATCCAACGTATCTCTTGTGACCAATTCCGGATTACGCCGATGCCAGTCCAAGTACTGTCGGTTAGATCAGTTCTTCTTGAATGCAGCATGATAACGGCCATCATCTCACTCATAAAGAATATATAGATTATTTTGTACTATTTCATTTTCTGCATACACATCCCCCCATTACTCCTTGCCACTCTCCCCTGCAAGTGTGATTTCACACTTGTCCTTTCATATTCCCAATTTATTTATTTTTTCTGATGAATATCATCATGGAAGCTCATAGCCCTAACTTAAAATTACTTCATTATATACTATCATAAAGCGAAAACTTAATTACTACAACATTTGTACCAAATCTCAAGATGTGAGGCAGATTCGTAAACACACAAGGGGTCAAATGTGTCACACTCCAGCAGATCTAGATGAATTGCCTTGATAGCAGCATAATGCATTTATGTCTTGAAATAGGTAGACACTTGAATGCATGTGCTCTGATTTCATTGGCGTCCTGAATGCCTTCATATTTTATCCATCTATGGGCAATTTTTGAATACGGCCCTTCTTTTGCAATTGAAGCTTCTAAAAGCCCCTCGAGACATTCTAATTCAGGCTTTGCAAAACGTATACCGGCTTGTTACAATCTACGCATATCTGGACCAGTTTTCGTGATCACCAGACCTTGGCTTGTAGATTCTTCTTTATAATAAGGCTTACAGTATTGAGTGGGGATACGAGGGGCGCATTTGAAGTTCACACAAAGAAGGCACTGTATTTCCAATTTCTTTACGACAATGGGAATTTATGAGCATGATATTCAGCACAGTGCCTGATATTCAACATTGAAGCTTGGGCCATTGTTTTCCTCCTTTATTTGCTTACACATGAAAGGGATTAAGGATGTCCAAGCCAATGTCGAAATTCACCTACAAATGGCGCCATTTGGTCATCAGAAATGAGTCTCCTCCACTTGGCTTTGGCCTCATCATCATCTGGTAGTTATTGGCAATTCCTAGATCTCGATAGCACCAACAAGCAACCCCAGAACACGAGCATGATATTGTTTAATTAATGTTAAAAAAGTGTATACATTTTATTGAATGTTTGCGTATGGTACAGTATGATTTTCTAAATAGGAGGAAAGCAAAAGAATGACAAAGGATGCGGTATTATTTGTTGTAGGGAGGAGGAGGGGGTAAGAGCAAGTTCTCAGTGCTAGAGCTGCGGCTAGATGGTGAAGACTCGACACCACTGTTCTGGCGTATCATCATTCTTTCTTTGCCGTTCAACTTGCTGCTCTTCTTTTTGTAGTCTACATAACAGGGGCAGATGAAGAAGCCTGCCCGCTTCTTGAGCACATCTTCGGCATCTTCTTCATTGACAGCCGTATCAGACAGTGACTCTTGGTAGGTGGGCAGCGTAGTAAAGTCTTCCTTCAGGCGACAATCCAAGATGGTGATGGGAGTTTCCAAATGAATGTGGGTTCTCTCGATTGTATTGACCATCTCGGGTGGCGCACCGCTGGAGGATGGCTCAGAGTTGGGCTTGACTGCAGTAGAGGGCACAGACAGCTCAATGTCAATCTTGAGGTGGTGCAAAAAGTTCATCTCCCTGAAGTAGGTGGTGTGGTTGAGCGTCAGGCAGTTGGGCAGCGTAAACATAAACTTGTACTGAAATGGATTACTTCCTAGAGGGATGTGCGCATTCTTAGCGCTGAGAACTCTGCGTATTTGCTGAAGAGGTATATCAGAGGAAGGAATCATAGCTTGGATCAGCTGCTCAGAATCGGTCATGTCAGTAACAGAGGCCAGCTGAAGCTTGAAGTCGTGCAGTTCTGCTCTCCGGGCGTTGTATTCAGGCACTTGATACAGTCGCTTCTCGGTCAATGTAACGTTGATGGCTTCCAGGCTGACATTCTTCATTTGCGTTGTGAGTACGATGGAGATGGGGAACTGCGTTCCAGACGATACGATTGACTTTTCAATGTAGATGGTGGCGTCGCAGGCGTCAGTCTTTCTTTCAGCAACGATGGACGTTGTTGGGAGCGCATGGGACGCCATCACATCGTCAGACCAGGAGAGCGTACGGAGCAGCAGGATGTTGCGACGGCATCTGAGGTTGGGGATGCCTAGGCCAGGCCTCTGGACGGTGGCAGAGACAAAGTAGTAGACTTGGGCCATTTCATCTTCAATGGTTTCGACCATACGATTGGGTATCAAGAATTCAAAAGGCCAGCGGTTCAAGCCAGCGGGCAACATTTGGTCGTCCTCAGGCCTGTTGTCCAGTATAATGTTCTGATCCAGGATGGTCTTTTCATGGTAGACCTTGGATCCTCTGCTTCCCAAGCCTTCGGGCCACAGCATGTTTGATTTTCCAACCAGCTTTACCAAGACCTGGCTGGCAGTCATCGGCCGAGACAACATGAGCTCCACTTCACCTCTGAGCACATGTGTGGTGGGATCAGACGGAGGGCCCCTCAGCAAAACAACGGGCTCTGCTAATTCAATTGACAGTTGTCTACTACCGGTTAAAAATGGCACAGCAATAGGCATAGTTGTATCTAGGCGAGCATAGAGTATACAAGAAGAAGGGAAAAAGGAAAAAGGAAATTTAGAACATGAAAAAATTGAGGTATAATTGTGCAATTATGAGGCTATACTCAGTCGATCCTGTCCAGTCGAATTCCATCGGAACGGGATACAAAAGCATGTCAAACAGAAGCATTTGGTGTCTGTCCACTCTCTCAAAGCGACCCGTTTATGTGGCCTGTTGCGTACCTTGATTTCCTGTGCGTACAAGACACGGCTGTCCTGCATTAAAAGTGGCATGAGAAGAAATGGAATGGACCCTGTCAAAACGTCAAAAAGAGAGGGGATGCCATCGTGTTATTGGCTGAACAGGGAATGAAGGTGGGAAAAACTTTATTTCAAATCCCCGTTGCTTGTGCGCACTGCTGCCATGGATTCCTGTCCAGTGGCTAAATGTTATACGTATCTCTTCATTGCTGGGGAATTAAGGTTTAATTGTCATATTTGCATTCCACAACTCGCCTGCCCAACACGCTGTAAGCCCATCGGATAGCATCTGCGCTGATTCTTTGGCAGTTGTTCAGTTTTAGCTTTTCAAGGGTTTCTCCATGTGCCTGCACTACTTGCTGTAAACCAGCGCCTGTAATGCTGGTGCAATGAGACAGGTCTAACTTTCGCAATTTCTTGGTAACCGTCTGGAGGTCGCTCAGCACACTGTCGGTGACTCCCGAGTTCCAAGACAGACTCAGTTCTTGTATAGTCGGACACGACGATATGATGGTATGCAGATTCCACTCTTCAAACACAATCATCTTGTCAATATTCAGCACCTCCAGACAGGGTAAACCTGGATCAATAACGAGCCGTGCCAGCGTGGTGTCCATTGATGTACAGTCAAGCATCGAGAGGTGTCTAAGGCTCTTGGATTCTTTTCTGATGATGCCTTCTAAAAGCTCGCCTGTGAATGAGATATCACCGCGTACAACGCATGTTTCAAGCCCTGGTTTCGTTGTCGTCTTGTCTGTCAAAGGCCATCTTGTATTCGCTCTGTAGTTTGATCCAACAGTATAGTACATCTCCTTCAGATAGGGCATCGTCATGAGGCTGATGAACGCATCTCTAATAGGAACATCGACCGTCTTGACCTCCAATACGTTTACCCCTTTACATTGAGCAAGGATCCAGTTCAAGTTCGCCTCTCCAGTGATCGAAAGCCGCAAATGTGACACCATACAAGGCCTTGTCTCGTGTCGCAAGTCTTCCAGATCTCCTGTCTCTATGTTCAGCATAGACAAATGGGCCAGCAATGCACACCGCGGCAACACCTCTTTGAATACCGTAGCTACTTGTATATCGCATTCATCCACTCTCATGCTTTTGACATGTTTACCGACCAGCCTCAGCATGCGTGATAGTAGTGTAATGGGTATCTCGCATCGCACAAAGTCTACTCGATCGAATCAGTCTATCGACACTTTTGCTGCCACCCATTTATAGTTACCCAAGGCTTCAATGTACTGGCAGTTTTCGTCTATAAGCAATTGCAGTATCTTCTTCATTCTGTTCTGATCTGCATCGATCATTGCAATGCGTCGAACATGGCGTCCCTTGGCATAACCGAGATACTTTTTGATGGTCGCATAAGAGACTTTTCTATCACCAAAGTCCAGATCTCGCCACATGCCTGACCATCCAAGCGCAAATCCTCTCCACGTCTGAGACACGCCTGTGCATTGAATTCGTCGATCAAATGAGAGCATGGAGAATATAAGCGAAATAACGTCATATGGTAAGATCTTCATGAAATCAAGCGACGGTGGTGGTGATGCCTTCTTCTCTGCAATGGCCAGCATGGATTTAATTTGGGAATAGCGCTTGTCTTGTGAATCAACCCGTGTTAGTGCTCGTTTGTAAACGTTCACGGCTTGTTTATGCTTTTGCTGAAGCGACAGCACTTTTCCCGCTCTAAGGTATCCTCTCGCTTCTGTGGGTGCTAGTTTGATGATACTGAGCGCATCTTTCAGGGCAAGATCAAGTTCATTGAGCTTTTCGTAAGCGGCAGCACGACAATCCATGATGGTGATGTGATTTGGGTTCATACCAAGTGCCCTGTTGAAAAGTGCCACTGATTCCTTAAACTTGCCTTCTCGAAATGCTGTGCTTGCGTCAGAAAACACCTGTTTCCAAGGCTCTCCTGAGCTGCTGATTGCTGTTAGTTTCGGTTGCTTGGCTTTAGGTGCCTCTGTTGAAGTTTGTTTCCGTTTGTACATTGTGGTGCTGTTTGATTTAAAAAAGATAAAAGCAGGTTATTGCACAAAAGTGGCTTTTAAAAGCTACGGAGTTGATTGATTTCGGCCGTTCCTTGCAGGATCATCTTTGATTCTCTGAGCAGTGTTCAAATGATTGGCTGCTTGTGGAGTGATAAGTTTGATTTACTACCATAACCTACACTGTGTTTATTGCAATGTAAGAAACCCTAGATTGCTTGTGCTGAAAGACGCGGATGGCTACCAAAAAATTACAGTTTACTGTCAAGACAGAATTCACAGACACTGTTAATAAGCTTTTATTTCTTTAAGGCGTTTCGAAATACTTTTTTAAGATCGACTATTGGTTTCAGGCGCTTTGTAGTAAGTAAAGATAAAGGCTAAAGCTGCTATACCCGCAAAGATAGCAAAGGAATACCACTTAATCTCTTGGAAAATGAGGAAAAACGTTGCCCAATCGAAAATTTTGTTCGATAGTTGAAGGCAGTGGCAACAGCCCCAATTACAGACGAAGCATAGACAGGCGCTCATTCTAAAGCCATCATCCAAGGCACAGGACCCCCACCAATGGAAAAAGACACCACGCATCCAAACACGGATACAATAAGGAGAGCTCCAATGCTGTAAACATAGCCTATGCCTAACAAAATCAAGAGGATGTATGCGTCTATATCTCGGTACCCATGAGCAAAGGCCGGTAGCCAACACGGTTAATCAGAAACAGAGATGCGATGGTAGATGCAAAATCAAAGACTGTAGAAACAATAACCATGTATTTAGACATGTCTGCGTCAAAAACATTGTGGAAATTGTTATAGAGTAGTACATGACAGCATTCGTAACGATCAATTTTATGCTCAAATCAACCGCTGTAACCTGTACTTTTGCATTGATTACTACTTTATTATATCAAACATCAACAACATTTACCAGACATCGCAATAATAGAAACACCTATTATTGCTTTCTAGCATGTTCAACATTACAAGCTTAATCTAAATGCATAAATACGTTCCTTTCTTTACTCAAATATAAGATCTTCAGTTTATTATTCTATACACAACCAAGGTACAACTGATTGGTATTGTATTTTATCATTGCATTTACTATTTTTGTGGGATTATTGAACTAGTTTTCAATGGTTTATCTCATTTGCTGTCCAGGCTTTCAGCCAATCAGATTGCTAGAATGGGCTCGACACACACAAAAATCCTAGAAAAAAAATGCGAGGGTTTCCCTCT
>JAXQGS010000964.1:0-12958 GCA_037040325.1 Mucor sp. M7501 | reverse complement strand
AGGGTTGCCCAAGGTAGGTGTCTTTTTTTGGAATCAGTTGTATTTTCACCTTCTCGTGGTTGATTCTGTTGGTATCAAGGCATCGTGTGCGTTGATCCACCAAGAAAAATACATGTTTCTTTTTGTACATTGTTTAAATAAAGCTCTTTATTTTGAATATCTGTTGTAATACTATGATGTCTTTGATAAATGATACATTGGGAGTTGATTACATTATGCGAGTGTGGATGGTGTTTAGATCTAGAACCATTTGTTTGAAGCCTCTTTAATAGACTGCGATGACCGAGTCTGTATAGTGCTGCTCAAGAAATCAATGGATTCATAGTAGATCAATCCACCATTTAACAGGTTGATCCACCTATTTCAATATACAACAGCAAGACAACATCCAACAAGCATTATAAATTACAGGAATAAGTTTTTATTTTGTTTTCATAAAATCATGTTGTTTTGGAAATTGTGTTATATATAAAAAGGTGTGAAGAGTGAGTGAGTGAGTGAGTGAGTCATGTGGGTGTTGTGCTGAAAGAACAACTCTAGTATCTGTTGGGGTTGGGGTTGCTCATATTTCGTCGCTTTTGCTTTTGAGCTTCAGCTTGTTGAATGTGTTTGAAACCATTAATGAGATCATCTACTTGAGCATAAGACACATCACGCAAACGATAACCATCAGGCAAGACTCTAACGACCTACATGTTGAACCAAGCTGTTAGTTGTCCACACTCACACACAAATACACACACAAACGCAAAATACATTACCCAACGCATAGGAGGACCACGAATACTTAATTTAAAGCCTAAATCAAAGTAACCAGGCTTTTCACTCTGACAAAAACCATAAGCAGACATCTTGGGATTGGCTTGCGTTAAAGCAGTGAGATGTTCATTCAAAGCACGGGTACCGCCAGGTTGATATTTAGGATGCGACATGAGTTCTTCTACTTTGCGAGCCACGGCTTCCACATAGGTGACAATCAGTTCATCCAAATCCTCAAACGTTTGATTTCCAATGCGAAGTCTGACGGGTGCATGGGGATCGTCCTTGTTCTTGACTTCCACGACGTCTAAATGCTGGTACACATCTTCATCCACTTTCCAGGTAATAGCGATATGGTCATAGCCATGCGACGATGGACGAATGACGAGATCGCCACGTTGACGGCTGGCCAAGAACTCTTCTGCTTCCATGTGGTTGAACGGTCTAAACAAGGGATGCTTGATGACACGGGTAGAACGCGCTTGCTTGCGACGGTTGCTGCGATACTGTTCGCGCTCTTTGGTCTCTTCAACATGATCATAGTAAGGATCCAGAGGCAGCTTGCGAAGCTCATAGTCGGAACCAGGTTTGGTATCGGATGCCTTGCTCGACAGATCCACCATGAATTTGTCGCGGTCAATACGAAGCACTTTGCAGTTGATTGTCTGTCCCACTTGCAACACATCGCCCACATTCATGACGTGCTCATCGGATGCGTTTTCCACATAGATCATGCCCTCCAGACCAGAATCCAGCACACAGTTGGCAATCTTGCCGCGTGTCGCTACCACCATGGCAGGGATGATGAAGCCTTCGCTCAATGTCTGTCGTGTCTCACCGGTGACCATGATGAAGGTCTCTTCTGTGGTAGGACGGCTGTAACGATGGCGACGGTCGTGGTAGGGGCCTTGCAGCTCTAATTTGATGTGCTCCAAGATTTGACGCTTGGGCGCATTGTACTGCTTGCGCAACACGACGGCGTAATCGTCCAAAATCAAGTCGTTGAGCTTGTCGGGGTATTCTTTGATGACTCGAGTGACAACAGCTACCTTGGAGTCGTAGTCGTCCATTTCATCCTCGTCAATCTCCAGTGCATCAGCAGCCATTTTGCGAGCCAATTCATAGTCTTGAGGGTGGATACGTGTGTCGTCCAAAATATCGGCACCGTCAATGTCGCGGATACGGAGGTAGCTAGCGCAGTTCATGAACGTGTTGGCAGGCGTCAATTTGCGCAAGACCAGGGCAGTACGGCTCTCCAGCTCACCGGTCGCTTCAATCTTCTTGAGAATGCTCTGCGACTTGCGAGGACCAAAACCACAGACGTACTGCAAGGCGTTGGCGTGGTAGGTGCTGGTGATGGCGGCATTGATGTCGAAACCCAGGTCATTGACGACACTGATGAGGGCACGCTCCAAGTAAAAGAAGAGGGTATCTTCAGGCACCAAGTACTGCAGATCGTGGTGATGGATAGCGAGCAAATCACGGCCCAGACCCACGTACTCTAGGACGGGGCTCTGCAAGCGACGCGCCAGCGAGATGCAGTAGCGCATGGTTTCCGAGTGTTCGCTGAACTCTTCCTGAGCACGGCGCGAGTTTTTGTACAAGCGAGAGGCCTCATCGTCCACCACCACCATGTCCATGCGGGCAATGCCATTGTGTTCGTGCGACTGGTTGATTTCGCTGAGCATGGTCTGCATGTGCTTGATGACACGACGCGTCTCTGCATTGTAGCCAGCGACACCGAGCACGTTGGCCTTTTTCGACTTTATGAAATCAGACATCTCCTTCCAGTAGCGCTCGTCCTTGAGGTTGGGCACCTGGATTTGGTCCAGGACTTTGCCGCGCTGGTTGACAAAGATGGCCACCACAGGGTCCTTGACGGATCCGTTGCCAGAAGACACCGTGACAACACGGGGCAAGGGGCTCTTGAAGTGAGACTCAGCGCCGCGAAAGGGGCCCACGTTGATCTTGTTGTACAGGTTTTCAAAGGAGGCTTGACAGATGGACTCTTGTGCTTCGATGCGCAGCTTTTCTCGCACGTATTTGCTCATCAGCGGCATCAAGTGCTCCTTGAGGGCTTGTTCAATGATCTCCTTGCGCTGATCGTTCCACTGCTGAGCAGTGTCGCTGTAGGCATCCGAGACGTAAAAGGTGGCAATGCGGTTGAACCAGGCAGGGTAGTCGGCAATGCTGATGGTGATGGTCAGCAGGTTGTCGGATTCGCCCTTGAGAATGTGCAGGAATTGGCCGTCCTTGAACTCGGTGATGGGCTTTTCGGTCAGGAACTTGAAGGGATGCATGGGGTGCAGTTCATCAATGACAGAATACCCCTTTTCCGTGGGCTTCACGGTAACAGTAGCAAACGACTCCCAGTCCTTGCGCATGGCTTTTCTGACTTGGGGGTCAAACGACATTTCCTGGGCGAGCACTGAGCGCACGGCCTTGAGCACGCGCATGGCGTCGGGGAAGTTGGAGTCGACATAGAGCTCGGCTTCTACGATGGGGTCCATGGAGAGATCGTCGGGCGTATGGCGCAGGTTGCCTTCCATGTAGTTGGTACCAAACTCCTTGGCAGAGATACCGAAACGAGGCAAGCACTCGCCAATCTTGGACGTCTGGCTCAGTTCGTACAAGGACTTGTTCATGGGACGCTTGGGACCACGCGTTTGCTGCTGCATGAGGTTGATCTTGTCGCTGAATCTCAGGTTGATGTAGTCTGTCAGATCCGTCACTTCCTCCACCTTTTCCACACGGTCCAGCATGGTCTCGACATAGCCGTCGACAATTTGGCACTTGGCAATGAATTCCTTGAGTGCGTTGCGACGGTCCAGGAAACTGTGGTACTTGAAGTCCAGATCGTAAATCTCCCACAGATCCTTTTCTGTCAGAATCTCTTTGCTGATACCTGTCACCTTGTCCACTTCTGTAAAGTAATCGCGACGATGGTCCTTGATATGAGGCACCTCCAAAAACTCGCGTGTAAAGAAACTGACCACGTGGGCGACGGCAGCCATGAACTGGTCCGTAGGCTGTTCGTGGCCGCGTTGACGGGCCATGATGCGAGAAATCCATGCTCCTTCTTCTTGCACTTGGTCGTGGGTCGCTTGCTCAAATGTCTTGTTGGCGAGTCCTTCGTATCGCATTTGCAGACGCTCGGGTACATCACGCAGACGAATCTCTTCGTCCTCTTCTGTCATCATGCGTTCAGCGAGTTCACTGGGCTCAAAGATGTCGGCTAATTGAGGTTCACGTTCTTTGGCCGCTTCGGTCTCTTCGTCGTCGTACTGTGCCCATTCGTAATCTGCGCCGTCACCAAAGATATCGTACATGTCTACCAAAACACTATGTATATATATATCATGAGACAACCGTGTCATTGAAGCAACTCGTAATAAAACACCCACTCTTCGCTGATGCCCTCTGGCAAAATGCTCATCATGTCCTTGTTGGCCTTTCCACGTCGTCCACGATCATCATCATAACCACGAGGCTGACTTCGTTCACCCAAGGTGTCTTCCAAATCGTCCTCATCGTCTTCATCCGCAATGAAATCACCCATATCGTCATAGGCATCACGGTGTCTGTATCTTGCTCTGTCATCGTACTCTTCAGCATAATCATCGCCACGACCACCACGACGATGGCTATCACGGGAAGGTTCTTGTTCTGCTTGTTCTGCTGCCATGTCATCGTCGTCGGAAAAGATATTGTCAACACCCTTGGATGATTTCTCGAAAGATTGCTCTTCACGACCACGCTTGAGACGCTTCAATTTAGGCTAACAAAAGAGTGTGTGTGTTATTCACAAGTTTGCATTGCATTTAAACGAGATATATACGCACGCCTGTAGATCGGTTCAATTTGATACCCGTATTCTCTTCCAGTAAATCCAAATCTTCCTCGTCCAAATCTTCATCATCTATATAGAGTTGCAGTGTGAGTCAAGGCGTGTCCATCTCTCTCTCTCTCTCTCTCGTTCTCTCGCTGACTATAGAAACCGATATTTACAATCTTCCACCTTCTTTCTCTTTTTACGACGCACAGCTACTTCATCTGAAGCATCTGAATCCTCATCATCGACAATGAAGCCCTCTGCCACCTATAAAATGAAGGGGGGGGGTAAATACACTGTATACACTTGCTTGAGGTAGTAGAATTACTTTTCGAGCTTCCTCTTCGTCTTCTTCTTCCTCCTCTTCATCTTCATCGTCATCATCATCATCATCGTCGTCTGCAATGTTGTTGCCTTTGCGAGATGAATAGCCAATCTCTTCGCCCTCTTCATCGTCAGAGCGATGAGAGATACTGTTGTCTTCGTCTTGATCGTACAAGTTGGAATCTTCGTCGTCACTTCTTGACATTATTTACACTATTAGAAAATGTGGTTAAAACACGAGATTTATCCACTTGTGCTAGGGGCTGTTGTTGCTGCTGCTGCGAACATCGTGTAGAGAGAGAGAGGATACTTGCACTATTTCAATAGGATGATGGAAAAAAAGTTGAACAAGCTCAAGAAAGAGAGAGTGAGTGAGAGAGAGAAAAAAGAGAAAAAAAAATAGCTTAGTTTGGATTCCTGGAAAAAAAGCATGCCCTCTGATAAATCTCGCTCTATCACTTTCTGATGTTGAATGCCGTCCTTGGATTCAAATGGTTCAAAGCCTTCCCTTTCTTCCTTAATCAAGTCACTTCTACTGATTGGATATTGACACATTTGGCCACACCAATGCAAATCAATCCATCTTGTAGATGTAATAGATGAGCAAATGCTAGGCGCTATGTAGCTTCATTCAAATAATACATTTGAGCGAGCAAAAAGATACTCAAAAGATCCAAATCATGGTAATTTAACATACATAAAAGTGTTCTTTATTGACATGCACAAATCATAGAAACAATTGAGTGAGTAAAGGAAATGTATGGGGGAGAGAGAGCCAAGTAGAGTTGAAAAGAAGGAGAATGCGAATGATGGGTAGGGCGGGTAAAAGTATTCATCTGATTTCCCCATGTTTAGAGAAAAAAGGGAGTGATGGCGAATATTATATAGTAAAAGGGGCTTCGGTTCGCAGAGGGAGATCAACAGACCAGAAATAGAGTGATAGGAGGGGGATTAAGGCATGTTGAGGATATAAATATATAGTATATGTACAAGGGGTATGGATTAGAGAGAGATGAAGAGACATTAGACAGCACAACCAGGTGTCAGACTTAATCGAACCGTTCTTTGAGGTTGTTCAAAGATCAATGATTCCAATGCTCTTCCTTTGGGTGATTTAGGACAACATGCTTCTGAATAGTCTTCGTCTTCCATAGTATAATGAGATGTCATGCCTTGATCCATGCTTACGACTGATCCAGCAGCCATAGTCTGGCCTGTTGATGATGATGATGAACTAGATGATGAACATGTGGATGTAGAAGAATCTCTGCGTTTCCATAGCAATGCCAATGAAGATACAGACACAACTTGGTTTCGTCGATGGCGCTGCTGATGTGAGTGGATACTGTTGTCTTCCATGCTGGGCCTGACGCTGCTGCATTGCTCAGTGCTATGAGACATCCTTCGCACCTGGCTAAATGTTGCTGTTGTGTTCAGAAAGACTTTTTCATCTTCGCTGAGAAATGGGATATGGATTGACTTGTTGGACATGGTTTTTTCTTTGAATGTTGTAATGAAAAGAGTGTGTAAGGAAAAAAGGAACAAGATCAACTAAAGAAGCTCGACTATTTATATTAAGATGGCATTGCATGAATAGCATCACACAAACAGAGCTCACGCGAAGAAAAAGTTTCGTCATGAAAGCTTACTAAACCTTAAATGATACCTTGTTGTTTGATAATATAGATGAAAAAGCTTGTATTAGGCTCCCTGTAAGCCTTTATTCAGCCCCCCCTCCTTTTATGAGTATATACATGTAGTTCCCCTATATCCTTTGTAATGGTTCCTCTCCCTCTTTTTTTTTTCGAAAGGATTCAACAGGTTTTTTTTTTCACTGACTTTTTGATGGCATCTCATTATTATGTGTGATTCATAATCATATAAACAGTGGGCAAAATTTATATGAGTTCAATGGTAAATATTAGAATAGTAAGACGAACGATTTTAGACCAATTTAGTTTGGAAATTCAAACAGTAATTAATTACATTTTTTAGGCTGATACAACACACTCTTTACAGTCATTCCATGGTAACAACTATGATGCAAAAATGAGCCCACCAACACATCCAACCTAGTAGTTTTGATGAATTGGATTTGAGGCGTTATCTATATAGATTCGTATCTCGACTTGGCATCAATTAACATCATTTGCCATCATAGTGATGCTTTTTTTAATATAATGTTGAGAAATCAGCCATTACAGTTTATTTGAAAGGGAGGGGGCATTTGCCATGAATATTACCGGTATATACACAACCCAACAACATGAAATCATATGATTTGCATTGAATTGAAATAAAACACATGACAACGCCAAATCATCAATAGATGGTATATACCTACCAGGTGGCGCAACAAATGATGATTGTTTCAATTTACCTTTTGACGAAAATGTTTTATACAGATAAAATCACACATGAAATGTTGTGTTTATGTTTGTAGATCACTTTCGTCTGATTTGCATCCACAAGAAGAAAAACCCTTGATTCCGTGTAGTAATTTATCGATTTCAAGTCAGATCATCCCCTCCTCCCCCGTCAAAACCGCTTTCCTGCATGAATTTTCCTAGTCGAGATTTTTCAGGTAGAGAAAGAGAACATCATCATCTTGACGCTGATCCCTGTATAATATACTATACTCGTTTGTATATAGAAGGACAGTAAACAATCATGTAATGTAATTAACAATGCTCGAGATACATGAGATGCTGGCATGTTTTTTTTTGTTCTGTAATCAATTAAATCCTATAGCAATGGAAATGTGCATGGGAGATGGATGATGCCTAATAGTATCATGGCATGGCATGGCAAAGGAAAGCCCTGAAAATGGCAGGTAATTTCTTGAGCGTGTAAACAAATATGAGTTGGATGTTAAATTGCCGAATATTGACAGTTTCATCTGAATCGAAAAAAAAAATCAGTGGCAAGATGTATACTCGATTTCCAGTTCCAAATAGTATGATGATCCAATGTCAAATTACAATGAAAAACTCTAGCAGGTGATAATCATCTTTTTTGAGATGATCAAGAGTATGTAAGGCCTGATCATTGTGCTGTGCCGAAAACAACTCGGCTGCTCTCAAATCACCATCCAGCAGGATGAAATCTAGTATTGCGTCGATACAGCCTTTTACCTGTTTGCAATGGGTAAAGAATAATTTTTTGATCTGGTTACTGAATCTCATGTCTCTCTCTCTCTCTCTTTTGTATCTAAAAGCGAGATTTCCTCGCCTATTTTGCAAAAAAAAAACTACACCAAGATGCATTTGTTCATCAGTGACATCCAATGCATAGACTGTAGAGCAATCTCATTCATTACCAGAGATGCTTAGATGCATATAAGAGCGCTATAAAACGAGTGCTTTATGGAAAAAAAGAAAGGTTTAAAACCTTTTGTTCATGTACAGTATTTCCGTTTTGCTACATTTATACATATTGAGCTCTTGATGAGTAAATTGAAACTTTCGGATCAAGTTTTGATTTACCCTGAATTTTAAATCATGTTGGTATTTCGAGATGGTGGAGGCTCTATTGACCGCAGCAGCACCATCATGATTTAGTCATTCAGAGATATTACACTGCTAACACTGGTTTCTTTTTTTCATAAGATTAGTGAAATGCAATTGCAGCAGCAACCATATGCTCATATTTGTCAGCAGTTTGATAAACAATAAACAATCGAGTGCATAAAGTATGAAATGCTGTTTGAAATTCAATTATAGCTAGCCAAGCTATGTTTGCAATGAATGACAACTGCCAAGATGGCCAACGCTTACATATCATGATGAAATCTAATTAGGTTCTTTTTTGGTTTCAGATTTGAAAGTGCATACAGGGAAGCCGATAGATCATATAGATGTATATAGTACTATACGTTCCCGCGCCCACCTTTAATTTATGCTTCATCATATCAAATGTATGGGGGAACTGATATCCCGCATGCATTGTTTATTCAAAACTTTTTTAGTTTGGGTATTGCAATTTGTATATATGCGTGTTTATTTACATGTATGTGAAAAAAGCTAGGGGTTATCATGATTTAGCGAGAAGAGAGAAGGGGAAAGAAATTTGTACAATGCGAGTGATGTGTAGTATGTGGCAAAATGGTATAGATATATACAGAGTAATTTAGACTGCACAACGTGGCGTCAGGCTGAGTCGTACTGTTCTTTGAGGTTGCTCAAATATAAGCAATTCTAATTCTCTTGCCTTGGGTGATTGTGGTGGAGAATACTCCTCCTCAGCCAAGGACGATGGACATGTCGACGAGAAATCCATGGATGAAGAGGAGGATGAGGCCAAGGACGATGTAGAAGAGCCTCTTCTCTTGAATAAAAAGGATGATAATGAAGAAACAGATACAACTTGGTGTCGCTTGCTATGGCTGTGATGATTGCTTTCTAGACTTGGTCGATTGTAATGGCTGCTACTATTAGATGTATCCAACAGTGATTGATTTGACATTCTTCTGTATTGACTGAATGTTGCTGTAGTGTTTAAAAAGATTTGTTCATCTTGGCTTAGGTATGGAATATGGATTTCTTTCTGATGTGTCATTTTTGCAAGTGTATGTATATATATAATAGAGGTAAAGAGAAGATAAGAAAAGAGGTAGATAACAGAAAACTGGTCTTTCTTTTTATACCTTTTAAAACGCTTTGGCCCTGCGGCCAGAATCAAGAAATTTAAGGTTTAGCGAGAAACAGATGAGGATAATTCAAATCCGAAAGGCACAGGAATGACGAAAATGATGGCTCATGGAAGAATAGAAGAAAAACTGGGCCATGGGCCTTATCAATGATTGCGCGCGAGTGCTACGCATTCTCCTTTTTATTTGACGAATTTAAGCTAGATTTCCTCCAGATATCATGTTGCGTTTCACCAACTTGTCATATTCGCAACAATAAAACAGCCATGTGTTACTGTAACCACGCTTCTCTCAATGTTTTCCGCGTACAGTGCACGGATATTGTTGTTGCTAAAATTTATATACGAAAAGCACGAGAAAAGAAAAGTATAATACAGATCCTTCTACCGTGGAATCTTTGCTTGGCTTGTGGAAGCTGAGCAAAGACTTTTTCATCATCGAGATGAAGGATGGGGTTTAGAGAAATTATATAACCTTATGATGGGCGGTAGAACGGCGCTTGTAAGTAGCTTTGTCTTGGCCAATAGTAAATGCATTGATCGTATGATCCCTCTTCACACACCTGCTGGAATATCCTTTATATTACCACGATTTGATGGCGTGCTTGAGGCGTCTTTTTCCTTAGCTCAAATTGTTATCATGACGTTGGGACCTCTCCATGGAGAACGAGAGAGAGATGTAGTCTCCTTACAGAAATGCATGAAATGCAGGTCTCTTTTTTTTTTTCATTACATACATGTAATTACTTGGAACAATCAATTTTAATTTTAGTTTGCCTCTTAGGGCATGTACATCATTCATGCGTTTTTGAATGTAATTGTGATCTCCTCCCCCTCCTTAAATGTATATGCCCAAGAAGAAGAAAAAAAACGCATGATTTAATTCAATATTTTATATATAAAAGAACGATTTGAGAAATTAAGTAGAGTAGACATTAATAAAAAAGTACATTGGAAAGTTTTATCTTCTGGCACATTGACAGCTACCGTAACAGTATGTGCTTGGTCCTATTATACAGCGCGGTTAGTATATGACAAGGTAACATCCTGATCCTGAGATGTACTCACCATATCGAATTTGGCAGTCTGAATTGGTTCGACTATAAAAACGAAATGCGCAATCAGTAAAATGTCACTCTTGTATTCTACATGTTATGCACGTTATTACCAATTACAGCTTCTACTGTTGTTGTAGTAGTTTCTTCTTGTTAGACCAGCAGCTAAACCAACGATCAATCCAATCAAGATACAACAACAGATGAATGAGCAGAGACGTCTCTTGATGCCTAGCTTTCTGTTTTGAGGTGGAGCATAGAATTGCGTGAATCGTTGACCCATATTAGCAGGTTGGTTGTTGGTAGGTGGTGGTGGTGCATACTCGGTTTGTGGAGGTGGTGGTTGATAGTATGTTTGACCGGTAGTGGCTCCTCCTTGATAAGCAGGTGGTGGCGGTTGGGTGTTGCTTGTATTATAGTTGGCGTTGTTGTTCTCTGTCATTCCCATTTTCAATGTATATAGTGTAACTTCTAATGATGGGCAAAAGGGAAAAGAAGAAGATGAACATTAGAATATAGCTGCAAAATGTCAAACATGTCTTGGTGTTTTTTTTCTCCATGGTCCTTCTGAAACCCATCATCTATACATCAAGACATCTCCAATCATCAAAATACATACATGTGTTTCGGTGTAATTTAGGTCAGATCAAGAAATCAAGAAGTATATATGAACGAAAAGAATAAAGAGAGAGAGAGAAAGAAAAGAGATGACCAAGTTTTATACATGCTTTATTTCTGTTTTCTGATCTAGATCAAAAACACCAAATACGCCAATACGACAATGGCCGCTAACTGAGATGACTTCATCATGAATAATCTGTTTTTAATTTTGGGTGATTTCAATACAACATGATGATGCTATATACACAACTGGTATCCAAAGAAACTTACCTCGCTGCATCATTACTTGTGGTGGTGGCGGTGGTAGTAGTAGAAGGAGTAGCCACAGTTTGCTTTGGAAATGTGGTGGTGGTAGATACTTCTGTCACTGTCATGGTTACAGCTGGTAGAATGGGATTATTGTCACTCTCAATGGCGGTGGTTGTAGCCATAGTATCTGTGATGGGTGTCACAAAGCTGATGCTATTGGTATTGATATCATCATTGAATTGTGCAGTGGTCATTACCAAGAATAAGGCACTGATGATGAACAAGATGATATTCTTCATTATGATGGTCTTTTTTTGGATGCAAAACTATGAAAAAATGATTTAGCTTCTCATCCTCACGTTTTTATATGTGTTGAATGCGGCATGACATTTCGGCTTTTCGTGCTGTATCATGATATAGCGCAACATTGCATATGCAACTGTAGTGGTATTATTGGTAGTGGTAATAGTAGTACTATTCTTCTTTGCCGTTTTGCCCTATACTTTCTCACTGCTCAACTATACAAAGGCAAATCAGGTTCCATGCCATTTAAGCTCACGTTCAACAAAAAAGACACATATCGTCATTGTGTATGTACTCTATATTTATACCAGATCTCTCACATGGCCAATTTGGTCAAATGTCATATATATATATATCGATGATTGAAAAGAATGTAGAAATTCGGTAACTTTAAGGACTAGAGATATACGTTAGGACCGAGAAATTCTAATAGAATCTTGTGTGTGTGTGTGGGTGTGCCTTGATTTTAACCTTGATTTATCATCTCGGCAACTTTTTTAGTCTTATCATATAGACATTATCTACCTAGGCTTATTTTTAGATCTAGAGGCCAACTTTAGGTAAGCCAGTGATTGCAAACTCAATGATTTATAATTCTCTAAAAGAGGGATCTCAGAAAGCCATAGCAGAACATCTCACCGAAGCTGTCATCTGAACCCGCAAGAAATATGCCCAATAACGAGCAGAGACTCTTAACATGTATCCTCAAATGTCAGATTTCAAAATACAGCAGCATGCAATCGAAGCCTATAGAATGGCACTGGCATAGATTGAGCGTAGTGAAAGCAATTAAACGTCTATATAGTGTCTTTTACTATGCAAAAGGTGCTTGACAGGGCAAAACACAGCAGCCTAGCTGGGATTGAATTTTAGTGCTTCTTCTTCCAACTGGTCTTCCAGATCAGGATCTGGACATCCAAAACCCTTTCAGGGGCAATTACACAAAATGTTATTACCCAAACTGCAAGTATTTCTCTACCCTTTTGGATGTAAAATTGAACGAGGAATCCAATGGTGTTAATTTCAAAGCGATTCCTTGAGTCTGTGAAGAGTAACTGTCAAAAAATGCAAAACACGTTTTTGGAGGAAACGTCTACAAACACTATAGTAAATCGATCAAAAGACACTTTTACATGCTCCAATGCGTTTCTACGATTGTTTTGAGCAT
>JAXQGS010000963.1:0-13457 GCA_037040325.1 Mucor sp. M7501 | reverse complement strand
ATTTCAGAGCTGCCACTGGTCCTCTCAGATCAGAAAATTGACATCCAAAAACCTTTCAGGGGCAATTACACAATATTTTTCTACTCGAACAACAGGTATTTCTCTAAAGTTTTGGATGTAAAATTGAACGAGGAGTCTAATGGTGTTAATTTCAAAGCAATCTCGTTAGTCTGTAAAGAGTAACCGCCAAAAAATGGAAAACACGTTTTCGGAGGAAAGGTCTACAAACACTATAGTAAATTGATCCAGAGACACCTTCACATACTCCTATGCGCTTCTACAATTGTTTTGAGCATAGGAACACCTTAGTAGAAAACTTCATTTTTGAGGTGAAAACCTCCATCATTCAAAATCGTTAATATTTCCCTTGCTAGTACAAGGCAGAAATCGATGGTCAACTCGTTCCCCCAAAAATCACCAAAAAGTGATTCATAACCTAATGTCAGGCCGTAGAACACGATGGCACCTGTTTTGAGGCCGAGATCGCGCTTCGTTGGCGAGATACAAGCGATTCAAACTCTTGATTTTACAGTGGTAAATACATTTGAGGGCTACTCACTGAGCATTGCGCTTATAAACATCTAATCTGATGGCCTGTAGTTTATCATCTAGCGAAACAGTGCATTATTAAATGCTTTGTCCATTGAAAAGCACAAAATTTCCAGAAGATTTCAGCTTGGATTTACCCAAAAAGCGTATTTTCTGTCTTTTGATCCCATTATTCTCTATCATTCAGGTAACCCAAATTTGATGGAGATTGCTTGTTTATTATGGTACATATTTCCTTTTTATAAAGTATAGTATTTACAATGGCTTTTTGGCCACAAAAAAGAACATTGGAGTAAAGATATCCTCTCGACCACCAGCAACAACAGCATCACCAGCAGTTTCCAACACTTCCTGGGTCTGTACAGTTCCTTTGGGTGCGAATCCAATCTTCTCCAAGACACGGCAAATGTTGGTTGTAGCGTATCGACCAGCTTGAGTCATCACGAGCGTAGTAAAGATATCACGAAAGGTTTGGCATTGACGTAAATCACCCTCCAAAGGATAATACCAATGAACACGATCACCCATACGAGCCAAATCCACATGCATCTCAATCTCAAAACCAACCTTTTGCAGTGCATCCAGTGAATCAGCTACTGTGCGCACATCAGGCAGACTGTTGCCAATAGCGATGCCATGTGCAATCTCCTTGTGCTTGGGATTCTCGACGTCGTACTTGTCAGTCATGCACCATTCATAGCAGCCAAATTTGCCTCCAGGCTTCAATACACGGTAGATTTCTGCGTAGACACCTTCAAATGAAGGAGCATGGCACGTTGCTTCAATGGCATAGACGCGATCAAATGTTCCTTGCTCAAAGGGAATTTGCATGAAGTCACCCTAAATGACAAGGTTAAGCTCTGGAATGTCTTGATCAAAGCACTACTTTACCTTTATGAAGCTTAATTTGTCGCCTAGATCTTCTTGGATAGCGTACGCTCTCGCCTTTTCTAATTGATACGCATTGTTATTGAGTCCAATGATACTGGCACCCGTCAAATGAGAGATAGCTCTTGCAGGACCGCCAACACCACAGCCGACATCCAGCACCTTCATGTCTGAATCAATACCCGTCTTGATAGCCAAAAAGTGCTCGTGACGCTTGACGGCACTATGAAACTCTTCGCCAGGATAGAATCTGCAGAAATGGAAGCTCTTTCCCCAGCCGTATTCAAAGAAATCAGTTGCCAGATGATAGTAAGAGTTGACCAGTTGACTGTAGCGAGAGGCACGCTCCTTTTCATTTGCCTTGGTGTCAGTGGCCGCGTCTTTTCCCCACATATTAAAGTAAGTATCAGAGGTAACACCATAGACGTCTTGGTTCTTTGATTTGAGCTGAGCCCAGAGACCCTTCTTGAGATCTCTACCGTGCAAGGCTTGAGCAAAAGCGATATCTTCAGCGTGGTTTGTAGAGACAATATTTTGCGGCTTTTCTTCGAGACGCTTTTGTTTTTGATCTTTCTTTGCAGCGATGGATCTGTTGGTGAGATCAGGAGGAGCAGCAGCAGTGGGGATTGCGGTAGGGGACATGACGAAATAGATCAAATGTAAAAAGGCAAAGGAGCCAAAGTTGAGGGTCCAGAAAAAGAGAAAAAAGGAGAGATCGATTGATTCAAGCATCCATTTATATTCCAGGTGCTGCTCTTCCTCAACCTGTCTCTCTTTTTTGATTTTATCTTGCCGTTTTAATACACATTCGACATTTCCAAGTCTGCCTCCATATCCGATTTTTAGGCGGAGTGGGCCCCTTGTGTGTCTATATTTCGACAGATCCCCATCTTGGCACATTTTTGACAGCTGATGGTGACACCATCATGCGATAATGTGCTGCATTGATGGCTCTTATGTGGATGGCATATATACCGCCATTATTTGTGCGATACAGGTACACAGCACAGCAGTGTCAAATTGGCCGTCGAAAAAGGGGGTCGAGACGCAGAATGTTTCATTGAGTATCTCCATGTATTGCTTATTTTGGTATTGCATGTTCATTACCAAATGTTGGTACGCAGTAACCAAAGGTTAATTTTGCAAATAGAATGACACATGCGCTATATATAAGCGGGCTGCATTATAACTGACCGCTTCATCGGCTCTAGGGTCCTCTGGCCTTGTCGAGATCATTAAGCGGCATTTATAGTTTTCATATTATACGTTTATTAAGCTGTTTAAGCATGTCATTTTAAACTGACAGTAGGTAACTCACGCATCTATTGCATTTCAAGCTGATTCAATGACATGTATAGCACCAGGTATAGCTGCCTTAATTCCAGACGGAATCCAGCACAGATCAAGAGCATCTTTAAAGCAGACAATCAGACATCGGGATGCAGTACCGCTGTACACACATTGACACAACACTCTCGCTGCTAGAATGCTATCAATGTGCATCAAAAGCTTAAAATAGATCCATCATTATTAGATTTATCGGAAAGTCAGTTGTATCAGAGAGATCGTACAATTTCAATTTATTTAAAAAAGATGTGCAGTACACTACTACTACTACAGCAACTGCTGTCCAGCAGCAGCAGCCACAGCGGGAATATTATGCGCATCATTTTCATCGAAAACGATTCTTTCTTCTGGATATATCTGGCCGCTACTACTTCTAAATCCTACAGCCTGTGGTTTCAGCACTAGAATCAGCACAACAAGAGTGGCAGCTATCACGATAAACACGAAAAATGCGTTTCGGGAATAATTCTTCCATTTTCGATCTATCTTTTTACTGGATGTTGTTCTTTGTAGTGATGAACTTGGGTTATATAAAGCGCCAATGATCCACAAGGGAGGGAATAAGAATCCATACGCAAACAACAGAAAGGTAGGGCGGTTCCTGCGTTTGATCTCTACAGCTTCTTCTTGCTTGCTGGCTTGATCTTCCTCGTCCATCTCCTTGACGGAACAAGGCGGTTTAAACGAAATGTTCTCCCACTCGTCATCCAAGCTCACTAGACTCGATTCGTATGGTTGTGGTGTGTGTAAGCTGCTAGCTGTGTCTTGTTCTTCCTTGTTCTGTGTGGAGCTGAAATCCACAAGCATTGTATCTGGCTCCACTGCCACCAGTAATGTCCCGTCCTCTGTCGCATTCGCTATGTTACAGTTATGCTCGTTCTCATCGTCGCCCTCATCCTCTTCCTCCGTACTGGAATCAACCAACGTCTCTCGCTTGATCTTCTCTGCCTTTCGTTTTAACTGTCGCTGCAATCGAACAGCAGCTGATTCTTTGTTTCCAGTGTTCAGCGTTCCATTCAACTCTTGGCGAAATCCTTGATGCTGGATCTTCTTTAGTAATTCCAGCCTGTCTTTCCATAGCGTTTCATTTTCTGACTTTTTGTACTTGGGAAACTGTGTTAGTGATGGGCAAGGCAGAATCTCGATCTGTGAGCTGCTTCTGGGGAACGAATCATGGAGCATGTCATTTTCATTGTCTTGCAAAACGGGGTTGATGTGCAGCTCTAGCTGCTTCTTGTCTGGTAATGTGGGGCTGGGCACTGTGGGGAATGCAAATGCTGCTGTGGATGCTCCCTCTCTGTCCATGATGGACATATTTGGGGTTGCTGTTGCGCTGTTTTGTCGGTGATGGAGCGACTTTCTGGGCTTTGGCACCATGCCCAAGATGTCTTCTTGATCCAAGGGCCATTTTCCCTTGTAAAAGTACTGCTGAGATGACACGGGCTTTGCAATGCTAGTCTGAAATGAGCCAAATGTATGTTGTGGGTCAAACAGTGATTCCCATTGCTTGCTTTCTTCTGCAATGGTCTTTTTTCGAGTTTCATGTGGTTTGTTGCTGTAGGGGAAAATAGCTGCAGGGTCCAGTCGTCTAGGCAGATGCTTGGGAGTTGCTGGCATGAGGATGGCCGATGTCTGGGTTGTAGGCGATGGATGTGTGGCAGTTTCCTCCATGACAGGGGATAGGTTTTCCATGTCTTCCGTGTCTTCAAACTGAATAGGGCTTGGGCATTCCTCGTGTGCTGACAAGGGCGGCGATGAATCACTGCAGGAAGCATTGTTTCGCACTTCCGAACGCTCCTTCTTCTTTTGTCGCATGGAAAATGACATGGGGTTTCTGTTCAAAGGTCTACTCTGATTATTTGCTGGTTTCCGCTTTGCTGTGCTCATGATTTATGTCTTGCGATCAAGGGAATTTTTCAGTGTTTAGGTTGATATTGGAAAAAGAGAGGGATTAAATCGATGATTGCGTTTGTTTTTCGCGCAAATGTACCTTATATATATATATATAGTTCAGATGAGAATAGTATTTTCCCGGGAATTTATCCATGTGTTTGGCAGCTTGTTTTATTGTATCCAGTATCCTCTTTGAATGTTTTTGTTTTCTTAATGTCATGATTTAGAAATATGTATCATCGACTGCACATCTTTTGCTATAAATGGACATCCGGCTTCCAGCAGCATATTGGGAACAATGAACCCATAAAACTATAAAATGCCTCGAGCAAAAACCAAGACTTGTTCATCATCTTTCAACTACACTCTATATACATACAATGTTTGATTACAAGGACGAGAAGCATATTTACAAGGATGCCCTTGATTTGAAGCATCCTGAATCACAGCCAGTTGCCAAGGAGCATAATTTAAAGCAAAGTAAGTCTGTTTGTATTTGCCTGCATGTACAATCTGGTGCTAAACTCAACAAAATAGCTGCCATCAATATGACGTTTGACACTGTGGAGGATGCAGCAGGCTTCACATCGGCCGTCTTTAATGGAAATAAGGAAAAGGTCTTTATCAACGAGCCAAACTTCTTGAACCCTAGGAAAGCTGATGATTTGTTCATCGATTACAGCGAGAAATGTATAATAATGTAGTGCATTGCGATGACCTCAGCTCTAGTTATATATATGTATCATTGCAGCCACCTCCTTTAATAAATATCTTGATTTGTGAATTACATGCTTTACCATGCAAATGAGAATTTTTCGTACCTGCTTTTGGATGCAGGTTGGTTATGTGTGCATGGCTGTAGTAGCAAGACCATGAGGGTTGTTTTAACTGAATATGATATACGATCATCCCATTTATCAGGAACTAATAATGCATATTGTATTGGAAGGCCAAATTACAAATCCATGGCTTAAATGTCCAAGACGCTTACATAATTCACTCCGTGCTTTAAATAGCAGCCCCTCCTCGGCACAGCAGTTTGCTTACATTTTTACTTGCTTTCTCACTTTACAGACGCGATGGCCAAGCTGGATTTGCTTTCTTTTGATATCAAAGGTGCTTTTGAAGGCAGTGAGGTAAGTTTATAAAGAATGTTGCTTGTCATGTAGGCTAACTTCATGTGTATAGTTTGACAGAGCGTTGTCATGGTTACCAAAAGACGAGCATCCATCTGTCATGAGATTCAAATTTGATAGAGATCGACATTTAGCATTAGCCAGCTTGCTGTTAAGACGACATTATTTTTCTCAAGAGCTACAGGTGCCTTGGTTCGACCTCGAGTTTGATCGATTACCTGCAGGGAAACCAGTTTTGGTATAAAATCCCTTCAAAAAATTCATGCAATTTTTTTTTTGATAGACTCATACCATGCAATAGAAACATTTTGAATCACTGAATTACGATTACAACACATCTCATGAAGGAGATTGGGTTATTTTTGGCTGTACAAGAGATATGAAAATTGGTGTCGATGCTGTGGCCATCGATCGCCCTAAAAAGCAATCGATCGATGCGTATTTGAAGAGCTTCCAGTCTCAGGTGAGTGAAAAAAAAAAAAAGATCATGGCTAGATGCCACTTGCTCAATACAGCCTCGTCTTGCAGTTGACGCATAACGAAATGCATCTCGTCATGGACAGCGACAACCAAGACATTCGCTTAGAGACGTTTTATCAACTGTGGGGATGCAAAGAGAGCTACACAAAAGCCCTTGGGCTAGGGTTGTCTCTGGATCTACTAAAATTGGACTTTTCCAATGTACAAGATACGGTAAGTGGTCAGTCATGATACATCATTTTGCCTCCTAAGTTTATTTGCAACAGATCAAGATGAAATTCCAAGGCGAGCAGCTGGATAATTGGGTATTCTACTTGGATCGCTTGGATGATACGACATTGGCCGTGGTGTGCTGTGGTTACATTGAGACATCAGCGACATTGGACTCGAAAATGGTTGCATTTAGTCAATCCACGCAGCTCCTGGGTAGACCCTCACAGGTGAAGAATGATACACATGTCTTTTATCAGATCAAATTGCAAGATATTGAGAACAATAAGTGGATGCCGCGCAGTTAATTTGCCTTTCAAACACCCATCACGTGTTTTGTTCATATTAACAATAGAGACATGTACACACACACACACACTGACACCCCTCCTCAACCCCCCCTTGTGATTGTTTTCTGTATAAAATACTAAAGTGATTCTCATCGTCGTTCTCTTTTTCTCTCTTTTTCCCTTGTTTTCAATCTTTCCAAATCTTGCAGTACAATGGGTTGCCGTCCATCCAGCCTTGTAGATCGAGGCTCGCTGTCAAGATCAGCATCATCCACCAATCAAGATACACATCCATCAAATAGCAGTAATCGAGATCATCCTACATTTCCAAGGGCATACTACAACAAGAGCAAGCCATTCAAACGGACAGGTTTACTGTGGACAGCAGACATGCCCATCACTCGTGTAGAATTAGACTACAAACGATCGATATTTTGGGAAACAGCACCTAGTTATGGGGTAACTATCGAGATGCAATGCTGCATCCAGAGTGTCTAATTGCTGGTTTCAGGGCAGAGAAGAGATTTGGCAGGCGCTGCGAGTAGCATTCTCAGAAACAGACATCATCATGGCAAGATCCATATTAGAGGCAGCCAATGTCACTCTTCCTACTGGAAATCCGTGCGAAGGCTGCTTTGATGGTAAGTTTCACAAAAGCGAGTATATATTAATGCGGATATTAATGCCCTCCCCCCCCCTTCTTTCTATTGTGATGTTATTTTACTCCCTTGATGTACATGTAGAGCTAGGAAATGAATACGAAATACCTGTATATTGTGTTGTGTCTCCTGTGAATTTAATACCGGAACAGAGTCATCAAGCAGAGACAACAGAGGATGACCAGTCTTCGCTGGCCCAGTCATGCACGTTCTTGATGAAGGAAAGCCCCAGCATGTACTCCAATTCCACCATGGACCATCAGCAGTTAGTGCCTGCACCAGACTGCTCTCAGAGTCCATTTTCAGTCGTCGTGCGATTATCGACAGAAAAAGACATCCCACTGACCATCAGTTCGCAGTGTGAAACTGTGGGATCGTTAAGGAGTCGCCTATTCGACTGCAAACAGCTTGGGATCAGCAACGAGACACACACCCTGCGACTCGTCTATCTAGGAAGGATTTTGCAAGATAAGATGGCGTTTGTCTGCAGCGAGCAAGATGTTGATATCGAAAAGACCTTTCACAAGAGGAACTCTATTCTGATTGAAAAAGATAGCGTCATACAAGCGCTCGTGGTAATAAAGACATGATTGCTGCCTGTTGGCTCTCAATGCAGCACAAGTGTGTATATGGGAGAGAGTGATCTGCTGTCTTCTGGGTTTGAGGGAAGCAGGGTTAAAAAAAAAAGTGTGTAAAAAAAAAAAAGAAAACGCGTCGCATCAATTATTGCACGACCCTTTTGTTCTTTTCCAATTATACAAGATGAGTGATAATAGAAAGCGCCCTGTGCCGTCGGCTACACCAGGGTTCCCTTCCAAGAGGACGAACCGCCTGTCGTATGGGATGGACAGACTCACTCTCAACAATGACGAGGCGCCTTCTGCAATGGGCTCTCATCGCTCCATGCTTGACCATCACATGTTGGAAGAACCACAAACAGCGGATGCAGATCAGGCAGCAGCAGAAGCACCCACATCAACCAACCTATCCGAAGCAGCATACACTCATAACGAACAATACGCATCCACCAGCGAGCCATATATACCTAATCGACCTCAGATGCTACTTTCAAGGTTCCCCATCACAGGCTTTATGTGAAGCAGAGGAGTCCAAAGCTAATCTTATTCCACAGTATAGGACATCCCGCACTTCAGTCGAGTCTAGCAGCCAGATTCAGCGAGCACAATCTTACACCCGCAATCAGAAAATACCCCAGCGATCCAAGAGACATCAAGAGTAGTGACAATCAGAGACGCTATGCACAAGCGATTGCGGAATACTTGCAAGAGATTGGATGCACGGATCTCGCACCGCCGTACAAGGCCGTCCGCTCTCTTTCCTCCAAGGACTTTCACTACATTTACGCACACCTGGTGCAGCATTATGACCCAAGCTATCGACACAAGAAGAAGATTGAGGACCATGTGATTGAAATCCTAAACTCGCTCAAATATCCGCTACGAGACAGCATCAGCCGCAAATCGCTGCTGTCCATTGGTGCCATTCACTCCAACGCAAACTTCTACGGCCTGCTGCATTGGCTGATGGAGGCCTGCAAGTCAAAAGATGTGTCAAATCCAAGGGAATTCAAAGATCCACCCGTAGCCAGTCTAGAGATCGAGGAGAATGCAATGGCCAGTGCATTTGCTGAATTCTCTTTTGCAACTTACCAGAAATACATCACTTCGGAAGAGGACCCTACTTACGACGAGGAGATGGATCCACTGAAAAACAGATTTGGTAAGCGAACATGCACCTTGTTCGACATGAGAGCTGATGCGTGTGTGATGCAGACGAAATAGCCGAAGACGCCGAGAGAAACATACACGACATCGACGCAGAAATAGCAGCATTGCAGGAGACGGCAGCCATGTTGGAATCAGATGGAGTAATGTCAGCCATCATGGAAGCGAACATAAGGGATAGCGTATTGATTTCTTGTAATAGTCGACGATCGAAAACTTGAAGAGACGCAACCACGATTTGACAAGAGACGGTGCCAAGTTTCAAACCTATTGCCAGGAAAAGCGGAAGCGAGTTGAGAAATACAGAAGCATCAACAAGGTGGTTGAAAACGAAGTCAAGCGATTAGACAGCGAGAACCAGAGACTAGAGCAGCAAAAGGCAGAGCTGGAAGAGAAGCTGAAGGGCAAGAACGTGTCATTGGCCACTTTGGAGACCATGGCAAAAGAGCATGAGGCAGAGATGAAGCGATGTGCCGACCTGACAGCCCACTTGGAGACACGCCGGATAGCATACAACGAAAAGATGGAGACATTGAATATTCAGAGAGACAGGGTGTGCAAACAAGTCGACGAGTTCAACGCTAAAGTCAAGAAGCTGTTCCCTACGGATCAGCAACAGCATGAACTGTTGCTAGTTTACAATCCCGGTGCAACGGCTGCAAATGAAATGCTTTCCTACGATGTGGATCAGAAGCTTATAGTAGGTTAAAATTCGAGGAGCATGCTGAATTACGCAATATTCATGCGTTTGTTTGTCTACAGCCAACATTAGAAAGATTAGAGATCACCGAGAGACAGGATTTTGATCAGATCACTATCGAGGCCCAACGATTGCGCGAAAAGACCGATACATTGATGGCAGATATTGAACAAACCAAGCTGGACTTGATAGAGAAGGAAAAGGAAAAGGAGATCAAGGCGAAAAAGTTTGAGGAGAGCCGACGTCAGTTCATGGAAGAGAATGAAAAATACAACATTATGACTGACAAGCATGAAAAAGCATTGGACGACGAGCGCAGTCGAAGCAGAGAGTCGCTACTGCAGGCAAAAGAAAGGCTCTTTGCAGAGGAAACGAGGTAAATCAATCCAACGCACGATTGGATAGCGGCGAGTCTGACAATTGAGATTTAGGCTGAACGATATGGAGCGCAGATTTCAGCACGAGCAAGAGACACTGATGGCGGCAGCAAGAAAGTTTGTTGGGCAGTTCACAGACTCTCAAGAAGAATTGCTGCCAATGCTGGATAACTTGGAACAGCTAGTTCGAGGAAATCAGCACATGGCACAATAAAGCTTACATGAAACATTTGTCCTGTTGATATTATACGCTTACAACAACGTGGTGAAGGGAAGCAGTGTGTTGTACTAGGGTGAGTCATGGGAAAGTCTTTGATTGTCCCATTTGACATTTTGTTTATTTGTTTTTTTTTAAACAAAAAAGAAAAACAATTTGTATAAATTTGGTATGTAGTGATAGATAGTAGTAGTAATAGTATAATAGTGCAGTAGTATTAGGAAGGAACATGGTTGTATATAAAAGTCTATTCAAAAGGCAGCAGCTAGTCTAGTGGTGTAGCTTGGGACAGTCTCTGTCAAGAAATGTGTCAAGATCACAGCTATTCCTATCAAATGCAAGCAACGTCTTACCTTGTCTTGTGAGAAAATGAGCCGCAAGTGCAGCATTTGCGAGTGATTGAGTTTACAGGAAGTGCAATGGTTGCATCCTCAGATACAGTGTTGGCAGTGGCAGCGGATGTAGGAGTCATGAAGATGGTGGCAGACATTGGAGTGATATATCGCAGTTTATTGAGATGATAAAGAAAAGAAGTGAAAGAGGAGTAGAGAGGGAAAAAAAAAAAAGAGTATTTATATATACATATCAAAAGGAGTAAAATCAAAGCATTGTTCCAAACAATTCTGTGTTGTAAAGCATTACGGTTTCTGTCAATCCTTTCTTATTAAAGGTACTAGTGGGTCGATCCCAAGCCATTAGTGATTTCTGCTGCGTGTCCAATACAGGTCGAAAGCCATGGTGGGTCACATATGACTCACTGTTTGTTTGTGTACTGCTCCTATGCTGCTGCTGCTTCTGCTCTTTGCTACTGAATTCATGATTGAGAATATCACTCTTGAAAAATGTGTTTGCTCTTTTCCAAAGCCATATCGACATGATATTATTGGTCGTGAATGCGTATAAATCAATTAAGAATCCATACAGATCAAAAAAGGGAATTCTGGTATCTTGTTGTTTATGAGTCATTGCATTGGGAGTGGTGCTGGTGCTGGTGCTTTGTAAATACAGCATGGATGATTGTTTCGACCATTTGCTAGGCTCACAATGCCGTTTCATTCTTTCATTAATGACGATGAAATGTTCTTCTTGTGTGTCCATGTACTGCGTATGAATATCAATATAGACCAAGGTCCATTGATGCGTATTTCCAATCGCTAACTGTATTGGCCCTCTAGGTATATGCAACAGCATCTTCCATAGCCTGAGTCTATGAAAGTCGGCATTCTGGATGATATAATTGTTTGTGCAGTGGTTCACCAAAGCTAGCTGGCGGGTGGTCATAATCTGATTTGAATCCGAATTGAGAATGTCTCTACATGCTAATATGTCCTCGTAAATACAAGCATCAATTATTTTAAAGTATAACTCTAATGGTAACAACATGATTAAATCTGTACAGATTAATTTCTTACTCCCTAGGACTAAATAGATCCGTCTCTTTCCCTGTGACCACCTGATGCTTTATCTCGTTATGGTAATTCATGATCGAAACAAAATGTAGATATGTGAAGAATGATGTATTCAACATTTATAATATAATAGCATGCTATGTGTGTGTGTGTGTATTTTATGTTGCAATCTCAACTACAAGCTAATAGTGGTCTATACAACGATGTCATGTCTACATGTATAAATCATAACTGCACTATAACTGCTGCTGAGCCAGTTTTATACAATGTTTATTTGTATCATCCCATTATCCCATACAACAATGAAATAATCGTGTATATGTATGTGAGTTTTACTTTTCTTGTCACCCCGAGAGTGCATAAATTTATACTGTCTCAAGAATCCTCAAGAAGACAAGGAAAGTGTTTGATCTATTATTATTGCGATAGAATTACAAGCCAATTTCACCTTTGCAAAGCCCAACTCGTAAAATGTATCATATACGCTCATATGCACAAGATGGAACATGTATGATGTTATCTTCTAATATTCTCTCTCTCTCTCTTCCCATTGACAGTTTTAATTTGGATAAATTTAGCACGTCTAAAAAAAATAAACAAATGTGCCTGCAACCCCAAAAACTAGCTAGAATATTGTGCAACACCTTTGAATACCTGTAAACATTAACTAAATCAATACATATTACACTTTATCTATCAAACATTTTCAATCATGTCATTTGAACAAGAAATTAATGCTCAAGATACAAAGCCATTCGTTGAGTTGCATTAAATCTCTTACTCCCAATGGAGTTTACAGGACTCATTAAAGCAGGCTAATGATAGCATCTTCATATTCATCTTAATCATTAGGAGTATGTAAGATATCTATCTATGAATCGCTTTTTAATTAAATAAAGTAAAGACTGGCATATTACATACACAATGCGTATCTATGTACATACACACTAAATTAGTGAAACATGATCGAAGTTGTCAAAGGTGCCCTGAATCAGATCAAGAATGCAAATGGAGGCTATTCATTATTTTCAGGGGCGATGATTCTCTCCAGGCACTCTGTAACTGTGAATCCAAGATTCTTAGGATGTCTTGCATCTACAGTCATGATTCGACTTAAGAGACTGGTGGGTGGAGCAGAAAGTGTCTCTTATGATGAAATTCTCTTATATTGAATAAAATTGTGCTTGTGTGCTCTGAAAAGCACAATCTCTACTACAAGCACTACCGTTTCAACTATAAAAATTGCATTTGCGTCTATTCAATACTCGCAAAACCTGGAAGTTTAGGACATTGTTGAAATGATACAGTTCTTATTTGTTAGCCACAGGGCTTGAATATGGTCGTAAACGCGTCTATGGTGTCTTTTACTATACAAAAGTTTTTTTTTTTTTGTAGTTAATATTTTATTTTATTCAAATATTATTTTTATGAGGGACACATCGCGGAGTGGTGGACCTCGATGAACAGAAATGACTATCTAAAAATTTATGGAGTGGTAGGTAACAGTTTGTCGATAAGACAAACTGTCCTAGCAGGGAAGCGCTCGATTGAGACAGC
>JAXQGS010000962.1:0-12875 GCA_037040325.1 Mucor sp. M7501 | reverse complement strand
CCCGTTGTGTATATCTGCGGTTGCGCAGGCTTTTTTCACTTTTTTTACAAGTAGAAAGGCTTGATCTTGTAGTCCTCAGTAATACTTGGTTTCTGTATCTTATAATTATATTTTAATCACATTTATATTTGCTCTCTCTTACTGACATTTGTAAATAGCACAATGATAATCATTAATTAATGGTAAAAAACATAAAAAAGACGTCTTACTAGAGTAGTGGACGTTGGAATTATTCGTACTAATCGCAGCTCTTTGATACTTACTGGATATGTTATCAGATCGTATTGGGAACACCACATCTTTTTCAAACGGGAGCACCACATCCACCGGACATTGCCGGACATATTACGTAAGGATTTGGGAGCACCACAAATTCATTATGTAACGGGAGCAGCACTTAACATAAAAAATTACTTGAACTGCCTAATTCCAATAAGAGTTATACTTTTTTCGCTTCTTTTTGATATTTACTTAGTAGAAATGAAGAGGCCCTTTAGAGTAATAACAAATCTTTTGTTTGCATCAAATTTGCCAGATGCAATAATAAATGCTTATTATGATTATCATGTTTCGACTAGAATTCCTATTAGGATCTCAGGCATTTTAGGAGTAGGTGAATATTCCTTGTGTAGGAGCGGCTCCGTATCTTTTGAGTACGCATGTCAAAATGTCAATGAGTTAAAGGCAACGATCAAAGATCACTATTATGAATTTAGTGGTGTGGTGCTCCCAAATCATTACGTAATATGTCCGGCAATGTCCGGTGGATGTGGTGCTCCCGATAATTTTTCATATGCTATACCTATGAATATTATGAATATTATGCGATAAGTAATACCAAGACTATGTGGATGTTTATAATGATTCATATCAAGTATATTTTAATCAACAGGTAGAGATTAGGTTAGCCCATTTGGGCCGACGATTTGTTTTGGCTCAAAACCGCCTTCAGTAAAATGATGACTTTTGAGCCAGTTTTTGACTTTTATTCACAGAAAACAAATGCAATGTATGCACAAAGGTTTAGAGAGTGTCTATTCGAATTTGATTTTTATCAAGAGCAATACCCATAGATGGCGCACGGCTCATTAGAGCCCCAAAAGCAGGATTTCTTCAGGGCGATGCAATAAAGTACTCAATACTAGTTTATTTCAAAACAACTCTCCACTCTCTCAAATTACGCAGGAATCTAAACGGATTGAATATAGACTACTCAATTTCGTCAGAATCGAATCTACAAGGCATTTTCGGATTTCAATGAGGGGGATTCAGGTCCAAAGCCATTCTATCATTATAACCACATGGCTGCTGGATGTGTATCATCATCTCATCTCATCACTAGCTAAAGCAATTCTTTTGCTTGTTTGAAATATCACATGTAGCAGACAGAGGAATTTTATTCAAACGAGCGATGAATGATAATGTGTAGCAACGCAAGAAGGCTAAAAAAGTGCAACTCTATAGCAAGAAAAATGCGTTGCTTAGCGAAGCATTTGTCCTGAATGCATTCCATTCTATAAATGTGCAGCTTACAAATACAATACAGCGTGGACGTCTATGGACGTCCTTGCTCAAAACACCAATCAGAAAAATTTTAAATGCAAAAGAAATGTACATGTATGACATTTGCACCATCTCATCTTCATCTCTTGTTGTACACACGCAAGCTTTTTGTGTCCTGGCGAATTTTTTCTTTCTTTGACATTTAGTAGCATCGTCCCATTGCCCCTTCAGTATACGAGTCCTCCTTTAGTAGCAAGTAATAATGCAGCAAATCATCATTTATTAGCACTTTTTGTGGGATAGTTTTGATACTTTCAATCGAAAAAAAAAGCTCAAGCAAACGAGAAAGCAAAAGCATCATACGTTTTGCTCCTATATATTCTCAAACCCAATTCAACAAGCATCCCAATCAAAAGGCAATTTTATGCTTTCCAGATTCTAATTAATGTAACACCAAACGTAGAGTGGTTTAAACCTTGTTTCATTGTGTGTGTGTGTATGTGTGGTTCCGAAAAAAAACAGAGAGAAAAAGAGGCAAACCATGGAGCGATCATTATACCTTAAACACAGACACAGACACATGGCTTTTACCTGATGCCAAAAATAAAGCTTGGATGTAACAAGACGATTTCAAACGGATCCGAGATCACAAAATTAAACAGAGGGTGCTGCGCGGAATAAGCTTAGGTCTCCTCTTCTTCCAAGATGCTCGCACGTATCTCATTCAAACTCAAAATCAATGTGGTTGCATTTTAATGTTTTAGTTTTTTTGAAGGTTTAAACCACAAATGGCAATCTTTACTATTAGAGGAGAGATGTGGATGCTTGTCGTATTTGGATTGTTGGCATGGTGTTATTAGTAAATGCCAGTAGCTGTTGGTATATAAGGTCTCTTTGGTGGAATGACATGCAATCTGTCAATAGCCATCATGGATTAGATCTGTATATAGTAGTATCAAACTTAATTGAACAGCGATTATAGAGTGTAGCGTATATTCAGCCGGTATCAATTTCAGGTTACAAGGCATACTCTGATTCACGTTTTGGTAAGACCATGGACATTTAATTAGAATTCCTTGACATACCTTTTGCCACACACACACACACACAACTCAGAAAGTGGAGCAGCATCTCGGATAACGAATCATCTTTTTACTACTCCCCCCCCCCCCTTCCCTCGCTTTCTTTCTTTCTCTCTTTCTCTCTCTCTGTTTCCCCGCAAAATTCTTCAATATAACCCCTTGCTACCTTTATCCATGTCAATTAGATTATAGACGCATAGACATTATCAAGATATATATATATACATATACCCGACTCTTTTTTTTTTCTAGCAAGATACGAATAATATAATTTAATGGGTGTAGTTTGCTGTAGAGAAGAGCTTTTGGATCTGGAAGGCGAAGGTAGATATATACTACCAACCCAACACACATACATGCATGGTTGACATTGTGATTTGATACACATAGTTGAGCTATCCCACTTTACCTTGTTGAGATCAGTTGGCAAAGGTGCATTTGGCAAAGTACGAGTAGTTCAGCACAAAGGCACCAAGCAGTTATACGCTTTAAAGTACATCAACAAGACGAAATGCATCCAAATGAGAGCCGTTGAAAACATCATATCAGAAAGACGGTTACTGGAGCAAATCAGCTGCAATTTGATTGTCAATATGAGATATGCTTTCCAAGATGACGATAATCTCTTTATGATCCTTGATTTGATGCTGGGCGGTGATCTAAGATTCCATCTGGATCGTTTGGGCGTGATGCCTGAGGAGTATGTTCGCTTTTACGCTGCTGAAGTAGCTGTAAGCTTACATTATCTTCACTCGTTGAATATTATTCACAGGTACTTGTAATAATAATAATGTGTAATATTAGTGTGTACAACCAAGCTAAAAAAAAATATATGTTATACACTCACACACTCTCATCAACCACAACAACAACGACAACAGAGATCTTAAACCAGACAATATCTTACTAGACGAACAGGGACATGCACATCTCACTGATTTCAACATTGCAACCATCATCAACAATGCAAAGCCACTCACTTCGGTTGCCGGCAGTTTTGCCTACATTGCCCCCGAAGTACTGCAGAAAAGAGGCTACCTCACCTCGGTCGATTGGTGGTCTCTGGGCATCGTCATTTACGAACTGCTGTTTGGAAAGAGACCTTTTCGAGGAAAATCAAACGACGCACTGCAGCACGCTATCCTTCACGACAATGTGCACTTTCCAGAAAATCATAAGCTCTCGCCTCAAGCCATCGACTTTATCAAATGTCTGCTCACAAGAGACATCAAATCTCGCATTGGTGTTGGAAAACAAGGGTTTCAACGACTGATGCGCCATCCATGGTTCAATGGCATTCCATGGGAGTTGCTTGAGCCAAAGCAAGTAGAACCACCGTTTGCACCCGATGTAAGTGTGTGTCGATAGAGAGAGAGATGAATGTCTGCCTACATACATACTAACCTAAACTGACAATTTTCAACAGAGTAAAAGAGCCAATTTTGATCCAACACACGAACTAGAAGAGATTTTGCTCGAAGACAACCCACTCAAAGTGAAAAGACGCAACCCTAAACGCAGCGGGGCAGCTGCATCGTACGCCACCTCATTCAAAAGCCAAGCAACCGACCCCCATATACCTGAACAGAGCCCAGAACGACAGCTGATGGAAGAAAAGTTTTTGACGTATGACTATACCAAGCCGGATGAAAATGAGAACCGCAAAAAGTTGATTGAACAGAGACATTGGGCGCAACGGATGAACAAGACAACTGGCGAAAAGCAAGGGCTGCACCCAAACCAAGCGTACGGAGGAGGACCCACACGAAAAGCAGGCGGCACTTACAAGGCAAGTGTATTGGATTACCTCAACCAAAAACCAGCGACACCACTGTCTGCAGGCGACATTCTCAAATTGGAAGAGTTGGCTAGAACAGCTCGATCGGGTGGTGGTGCCAAAGACAAGGGAAACGAGTGGAGACCGCCTTCAGGGTTGATGGGAAACAGCCCGCCCGATGGATCTCCTTTGGATGCAGTGCAAGCGCGCGATGATTACATTTTGCAAAATGGAGGTGTTCCACCTCCCTCTCGACCCCCACCTTTGTTGTCCCAGTACAACAACAATAGCAACGATATGAATCTGCGTAACAATAGCACCACTACGACCAACAATACAACACCACCTACCAGCACACATACGTCCAACAACCACATGTCACGCAAGGGATCGCAAGAGTATTCAGACTATCCCACAAGACGATCCTCTTCCGATGATAGTTACCGTTTAGCTTCTTCGCCTGATAACAGTGAGTACCCTTTGATTGCTTCAGCAGCAGCGTTGGGTATGGAATATCAACATCACCACCACCACCACATGAATACGACTCATCACTATCCTCCATCTGTAGCCACCATCGTGTCATCCACCAGCAACCCACAACCACAGCAGCATAGTCATCATCATCAAAACACTAATACAAACACTACTACTACTACTACTACTCATCATCCTAATAACCCATATCCACCTTCTATTGTATCGACAGCCAGTTCAAATACGTTGAATGAAGCTTCCAGATCTGTGAATACTTACAAGACACATGCATCTTCCTCCTCCAACACAGCAACAGCGTCTCGACCACCACCTGCTCGTATTTCTAGTATACCTCGCATTCACGGTAATCCACTGCCACCACCTACCAGCTCATTGCCGCCACTACCAGGATTCCCAGAATCTTTGCCACCCATACCAAAGAATTATATTTAGACTGTATTGAATAAAAAAAGAGTATTTAGCAAAAAGTTACAACAACAACAACAACAAGCATGGTTGCACAATGTGTAAATTACTATATGCAGTATTCTGTTTTTACCAGCATCACCGTATCTGGGCATTTCATAATGAAAATGTATATACACATATAAAATAAGAAAATTCGTCAATTCATCCATTCTCTCTTTTTTCTTTTTTACTCTAAATATATACACACTACAAGAAAAAAATGGCACCACCAGATACTCGCTCAGGCACCATGTACCATAGCCATGGCATTGAAGTTTACCACAAGCCAAAAGACTTTACAGTGACAGATCATGACGCTGGATTCAACCTGCAAAAACTAGCATGGATCGAGCAAAAAAGGGGCACTGAAGGGGAGGAGGCCTTTATCCGGGTGCGAGTGCTCAAAGACATGACAGAGGATATGGTGTTGGTGGAGCACGAGGATCACTCTCAGGAACAGCAGGTGCCAAAAGATCAAGTCTACATGATGAATCCACCTAAATTTGATCACGTTGAAGACATGGCTGAACTGCTGTATATGCATGAACCCGCTGTGGTCCATAATCTGACACAAAGATACAAGAGAAATGACATTTATGCAAGTATACATGATATACCACACACGCACACACACACAAAAGCTAACGGCACTTGCTGTGGATATAGACTTACTCTGGCATGTTCTTGGTGGCTGTCAATCCCTACCGCAACCTGCCCATTTACTCAACAGAGATCATTCGACACTATAGAAAAAAGAGACGTGGTGAAGTGCCTCCACACATTTATGCGATAGCAGACCATGCCTTTTACGACATGCTACATGACAAGGAAAACCAGTCTATCCTCATCACGTAGGTGTCATTTCGCACACACATCTATTATGCCATCGCTAACACTTGTTCATAACAGTGGTGAATCTGGCGCAGGCAAAACTGAAAACACCAAGATTGTGATTCAATACCTAGCGTCCATCGCGGGCAACGGCAGCAATGGATTTGGCACGGATCTCTCGCAAAGAAGCACGCTGGAAACACAAATTCTTCAGGCCAACCCCATCTTGGAGGCATTTGGCAACGCACAGACGATTCGCAACAACAACTCTTCTCGGTTTGGTAAATTCATTCGTATTGCGTTCAATCGAAATGGCGATATTCGTGGTGCATTCATTGATTGGTATCTGCTGGAGACGTCTCGCGTGCACACGCAGACTCTGGAGGAGAGAAACTATCATATCTTCTATCAGCTGTTGAATGCGGCAGACCAGGACATGAAAGGTAAGCATCTGTTTTGCAACACGTATTCATAATCAAGATGCTGATTCATGTGTCATTTGCAGCGCAACTCCATATTGGCCAGCATTGCCCTGCCGACTTTAACTACACCAAACACTCCAACCACACGATCCAAGGCGTCGACGATGCAGCTGAATACAACAAGTTGGTGCAGTCAATGGACATCATGGGCATCGATGCAGCTGTCCGTCTCGAGTTCTTTCGCATTGTAGCCGCTGTCTTGTATCTAGGCAACATTACCGTCAACAGCAACTATGGCCGCGTGGATATCAGCAACTACGAAACTGCGTGTCAACTGCTGGGTGTCACCCCTCAGTCGTTCAAGAAGAACCTGCTGGAGCCGCAAATCAAGGCAGGCAACGAATGGGTCAGTCAGTCCAAATCGCCAGGCCAGATCAAGGACAATCTGGACGCCCTGTCCAAGGTGCTGTACGAACGCAACTTTGGCCATTTGGTCAGCCGTGTCAATGCTGCCATCGATGGTCCCCAGTCCTTGGAAGGCATGTCCATCTCGGAGGGAGAGCGCTTCATTGGCGTGCTGGATATCGCAGGCTTTGAAATCTTTAAAATCAACAGCTTTGAGCAGCTCTGCATCAACTACACCAACGAAAAGCTGCAGGACTTTTTCAACCAAAACATGTTTGTGCTAGAGGAAAAGGAGTACAAGCGAGAGAACATTCGCTGCGACGAGTCATTCGACTACAGAAACGACCTGCAGCCTACCATCCACTTGATTGAAAGCGCAAAGAACCCCATTGGCATTCTGTCCTGTCTGGAAGATGAGTGCGTGACGCAGGGTACAGACGACCGTTTGCTGGCCAAGATTTCAGAGCAAAACAAGGCCAACACACGCTTTACACGAGACAAGTACAATGAGGGTTTCTCCATCAAACATTATGCGGGTGAAGTCAAGTACCAAACAGCTGGCTGGATTGAACGTGGCAAGGATCCTCTCAACGAGCATGTCGCTCGTCTGTTTGCTGAGTCAACAAACTCACATGTCGCTGCCTTATTCAAAGACTATGCTGTCGCTGCAGACCAGCTCACCACCACCACCACCAGCACCGCCAAATCGTCTGTGCGTGCCTTGGAAGTCGTCCGTCATAAGCCATTGAACCGTACGCGCAAAGGTGGAGGCAGTTTCCACACCGTGGGGTACAAGCACAAGCAGCAGCTCAGTGTCCTGATGAACACGCTACAAAACACACATCCTCATTTTGTGCGCTGTATCTTGCCCAACGACCGCAAGCGTCCAGGAGAGATTCAGCCACAACTAGTGCTGCATCAACTGCGCTGCAATGGTGTCTTGGAAGGCATCCGTATCTGTCGTGTGGGCTTTCCCAATCGTCTGCTGTTTGAGCAATTTCGTGAGCAATACAAGCTACTGGCACCTGACCTCATCAAGAACGAACGAGACCACCGCAAGGCATGTCAAATGCTACTCGAGGCAAGCCAGTTGGACGCACATCAGTTTCAAATTGGCCGTACAAAGGTGTTTTTCAAGGCAGGCGTGTTGGGTGAGTTGGAAGAGCAGCGTGATGTGAGGCTCTCTGAGATTGCTACCAAGATTCAAGCGGCCTGTCTCGGTCTGATTACACGTCGCAAGGTGATCCAACGTCAATCCCAAGATAAGCTGATTCGCACCATTCAGCGCAACAGCCGCATCTACATTGACATGATGCAGTCGAGACTCTGGAAGGTGTATCACCGTCGAAAGGAGCTCCAGTACACATTTGGCGCTGAAAATGCAGATCGCAAAAAGATGGACGACTTGGAGCAAGTGCTGGCTGTTTCTCAGGATCAACTCAAGGAGCTGTCCGACGAAAACCAACACCAACAAAAGACCATTGAGTCTCAAGAAGCAGCATTGGAAGAACAGCAACAAGAACTGGAGCGTGTGCATCAATCTTGCCTGTCGCTGGAACAAGAGCGCAATGCGTGGGAACACAAGTACAAACAGCTACAACAAGAGCTCAAGGACACACAAGCAAAACTGGCACACACAGAGTCAGAGCTCAAGGACACCAAGCAACTCAGTCAGGAACAAGCTGTCATGCTATCCAAGATGCACAAGGACATGCAAGAAGAGTCGGAAGAGAACGAGGCTCTCATGGTCCAATGCGACGAACTATGCAAAGAGAACAATGCGCTGCAAGAGCGAGTTTTCTTTTTAGAGAATGACAAGACCATCTCGGACGAGCTGCAAGCAGAATTGGATAAACGCGATCAAGAAAACAAGCAACTGGCGCAAGAGATACAAGCCAAGGAAATGGACCTTTATAAAAAGGACGATGCCATTGCAGATCTACAAGACACGGTGGCAACAGAGAGGAAAAAGAGACAAGACATTGATATCGAATGCAACGATCTGCGGAAACAAGTCTTGACATACAAGGGCGAGATGCATGAAAAAACCATGGCACATGCGTCGGTTCAATCCAAATATGGTGCCATGGAGGCGACTTTGGCTAAAGAAGTACAAGAGAGAAAATTGTGTCAAAAGAAGAATACACAGTTGGAAAGAGATGTAGACATGTTGACCAAGTTGGTGCAAACGGAAGCCAAAGAGTCTCGTGCTAGGGCGGATAGATTGGAGGATATGGTGGCGTCTTTGCTTAAAAGAAATGCGCTGCTAGTAGAGCAGTAGTAGTAGTAGTTTGGTTATTAAAATGATACAGAAGCCCTTGAATAAAGTCGTAAATAAGTGTACATGTTAGCACATCTAATTAGACTTGAATCGCGCAGTTATATATAAGTATCTTTTTCATTGTTCATCAAATATGGTCAATCCGTGTCGATCCGGCTCACAGAAAGCCATAGCAAAACATCTCTCACCAAAGCTGTTGTCATCTGAACTCAAATAACAACATGCCCAATAATGAGGAGAAACCCTTATAACATATATACTCAAATGTCAGATTTCAAAATGCAGCAGCATGAAATTAGAGCCCACAGGGTAACTCCGGCAGAGATTGAGCGTAGCAAAAGCAATTCTAGACGTCTATAGTGTCTTTTTACTATACAAAAGGTGAATGTCAGGGCAAAATGCAGCATTAGCTGGGATTGAATTTTGGAGCTGCCACTGGTCTTCCAGACCGAGGATCTGGACATCCTAAAACCTTTCAGGGCCAATTACACAAAATGTTATTAAGTAAACAACAGGTATTTCTCTAGACCTATACATGCAAAATTGAACGAGGAATTCAATGGTGTTGATTTCAAAGTGATACCTTTAGTCTGTGAGGAGTAACTGTCGAAAATTGCAAAACACGTTTTCGGGGGAAATGTCTACAAACACTATAATAAAATGACCTGAAGACACTTTTACATGCTCCAACGCGCTTCTACGATTGTTTTGAGCATAGAAACACCTTAGTAGAAAACTTCGTTTTCGAGGTGAAAACCTCCATCATTCAAAATCGTCCATTTTTCCCTTGCTAGTACAAGGCAAAATCTGCCAGAAATCCATGATCAACTCGATCCCCTAAAAATTGCGGAAAAGTGATTTCTAACCTAATGTCAGGTCGTAGAACACGATTGCGCCTGTTTTGAGACCGAAATCGCGCTTGGTTGACGAGATACAAGCGATTTAAACTCTTGATTTTACAGTGGTAAATGCATTTGAGGGCTGCTCACTGACCATTGCGCTTATGAACATCTGATCTGATGGTCTGTAGTGTATCATCTAGCGAAGCAGTGCATTATTCAATTCTTTGTCCATCGTAAAGCGCGAAATTCCCAGAGAATTTCAGCATAGATTTACCCAAATATGGGAAAAGTGCTTTATAATTGTGCTTTCAATTAGCAGAGATGTGTGCACTCTCCATTAGAACGAAGGTCGACTTTTTCACCGTGATACGGGGGTGGATTACCGCTCGTTGCGTTTATAAAGAGAAAGACGCTTCACTCAAAATCAAATACCATTTGACCATTTGATCTTGATTGACCTTTTCAGCTTCATCGTTATTCAATGATTGTATCATCTGAGGCAAATGTCTCTACAGTGTGAAGGAACAGTGGTGCTATATAAATTATTTGATAAATTTGAAGGGCCTTGTACATAATTATGATCACTTAATCTGATCTGTTTTACAGCGCATATATCAGACGTACTAGAATTGTCTCTATAAATACAATATGCTATTGAGCTTTTTTCTTTTTCTTCTTTGTTCACTTTTTCTTTTTCATTGTGTTTGCTAGCTGAATTACACTGCTATACGATACAATGTCGCAAAATCAACAACAACCACTTGCTACAACAAACCAACTTGAAGCTTTAGATACTCTTGGATCCTTACACGAGACTCAGAGTGCCTCCAAGGCCATCCAACCATCTTACAAACGCGCAAGAACCAAGCGTTTTCCACCTCTTCCCATACCTGACAAAAACTGTATTCCTACCATGGCGTCTGCTGAGCAGACAAAGCTGTATGAAGCACAGTTTGCTGGTGGCATGCCTCGTAGTAGATACCTGGGTCGTCAAACAATCAGTGATCTTTTAAAGATTTACTCTTCCTCAGACAACGAGCAAATCCACATTGGTAAAATCAGCTTTTTACATGGCTTCTTTCAAAAAATCATAGCTAAAAACATGGCAAGTTGTTCTCTCCTTGGCACATGTTGGCTGCTTTATAATACTCATCTCTCACTTTTCCATTTCCAGAGTCTGGATGTCGTGGTCCTGTGCAGAGACTTGGAAACACAACATTACCTCTTTTCAGCTCTTTTAGAAATCAGTCTTAATTGCGATTATGCAGGCTCCTATAGCCACATAAGAGATACATTTGGTGTGATTGTCAGGATTCGTGAGACAACAGGCAAGCCGGTAAGTGTATTGTATATATAGATGCCGCATGCCAGCAGTATTTTATCTTATTGATATATGTAGGCCACACCCATCACACAAGCAACCAACAAAGTAGATATAGTGCTGGTATATGATTCAGCCATTTCTCTCCCAAAACGTGTCTTGGATCAGTTTACGGGTCATGATCGTCCCCCAGCGGCCCACATCTCTACTGTTGACTCTGCTGATATTCGATGCTATCAACATGCCACATTGCACAAGAAATACAGCTGGCACACAAAGTACAAGAATATCCAGAACACGCAAGAGATCTTCCATCAAGCGAATCGCCGTGCATCACTCCAAGACTTTGTTGCTTGGAACGACTACATTGCCACTGAAGTTGCAGAATGGGCGTCATCAAAGCAAAAAATCCCATACCAGTTCTTTCGACCTCCCAAGAAACATGCAGCAAGCAACGCATATAACAAGTGGGGTGGTGGGCACCCATTGAGTAACTTTCGCATCAATCCACAATCCCATGTTGCGATCTTGCCTCCTGTTGCTATCACCACCAACACTACAGACCCAAGCCCATCGCCACCCTTGCCACCTTTTTCTTTGCCCTCCTCCTCCTCGTCAACTCTTATGCAAATTGATCCTACGCCCTCGACCGCTTCCGCCACTGCTGCTGATAGTTCCATGCAAGCATTTGACTTTAAATCAATACTTGATAGAGCATTGAAGGAATTTGATGAAGATGCTAACCGTTTCTTTAACAAGATCTAAATAAAGTTTCAGTTTTCATATATAGATTCCATTGCAAAGGTCAAATACCAAATTATGAATACACGGATGTGTGCTTTAGTTAGCCCAGAAACATTGTGGTCTTGTTGAACAACATTATACTAAAAACACTTTTGCTTGGATGAGGTGGATCTGATCTTTCATAAAAGTAGAAAAGCAGCACAACAGCCTAATATCGCTGTATTTGTGTAATAAAAAAGGCATCATCATGTCCTCACCTTGCTCTATGAATGCTAAATGTTACATTTACATGAGATGTAGCATTGAACGTTTAACAGACTCAGATTTTCAAATGCCCACATAATATCAAGGTGGTGCATCAAGTCTTACGCTCCTTAAAAATTGTAGACTTGATCCTGATACGGTCGATTCAGGAACATGAAATAAAGCGAATCACACATTAATGCCATTAAAGACATTTACTATACACTATTCTCAAATGCAGTTGTATAGTATCAGTGCTTGAAGGCATTGCGTAGCAAGGCGCAGTAGTCGTGACTTTGCTTACTGCGCATTATAGGCGCGTGTTTTGGTATTTTTTTTTTCCCTTTTTTTCTCTTTCACGTTTATCCTTTTAGGTTGTGATACTGATTGGTGGTAGTAGTAGTAGTAGTAGGAATCTCTTTCAGGTTTCCTGGGACCAATAAATCAATGCCACTATACTTGACGAGAAGCAATTCTCT